>JARSSU010040743.1:0-22742 GCA_029619165.1 Eurosta solidaginis
CCAATTTTTGAAGAGAAAAAGAGGAGTGTCTTGAGTGGTGTGGTAGTTTGTGTAGTTGTTGGAGTTTTAACGAGATACGGTAAAGTGGGGTGTAGGGTAAGTAAAGAAAATGTAAAGTGTGTTATGGTGTAAAGGGTAAGTAGTAAAGAAGGGAGTTGTAGTAAGGAAAGATAAGAGGGTAAAGATTTAACATTTAAAACGGTTAAAGAATACAAAGATGGATATTAATTAAAAGAGTGCTGCCCACCCACACCACCACGCTTTGGCTTGTTGACTTTGCTTGCATGTTCTTTTTGCATTTGCAATTTTGCAAACATTTTTTTTATTGCTTTGTTTGTGCTTTGTTTTTTATGCACTTTTTTGATGCATTGCAAACAATGTTATAAACTCTTATTTTTCTTATTGATAATGTGAGAAGCTGTGGAAGATTCCATGGGAATTTGTGTGGGGGGGGGGGGTGGGGAATCCCGGAGGATTATCTTATTTGGATTGGGAGGGATTCTTATTTATTATTTTATTTAAGTAGTACAATACATGCCTTTTACAGACAGGGACCGCCAGAAAAGAATAAACAGAAGTCCATTTTTTTCACCAGTAGAAAGAAAAAACCAGAAAAGAAAAACAGGCAGCAGACAGAACATGGAAGAAGGTTCCAATTTTTCTATTTTGTCCCCGTTCGTTCGTTATATCCCCCCGTACATTTCCAACTTCAAAAAAAAAAAAAAAAAAAAAAAAAAAAAAAAAGAAGTGTTAGAAGAAAGATTCGTTAAGGAAAGATTTGCCGCGACTAAATCAAAACAATGCTTTAACCCGAATTGATCTGGTTCTCATTGAGAGAGGGAGGAGAAGAGAAAAACCCCAAGAGAAACAAAGAGGGGGAAAGTAAGAGCCGCAAAAAGTTAGTGTTCTGTCACTGTGGAAAGCAGACAAATTCTAGCATGTGAAAGGAGGAGGACCGAAGGTTCGTTCGCACGCTAGCCATTTCATAACCATACTTACCTTCCAAAAGCTCTTTGCACAACTTCAGCAAATTCTTCATGACATTGATACAGTATTTTTTAAGGTAAGTAAAAAGTTAAAAGTTTCGAAACGACCCCCCCCGCCCCCCCGTAGGTAGGTGATTATATAGGACACAAAGAGAAGAATCGACGATTTTTACACCAAAGAAATCTGGCTTGGGGAAAAATTTTGGTGGGTTCCCGCCTCCAGAAAAAAAAGGAGAAAATTTATACTTCCAGCTTTCAAAGAGAAATGGTTTATGGGTGTTTAAAGAGCTTACTATTTGGTAATAAAGGTGTAAAGAAGAGAATTAAAAATAAAAAATTATATAACACCATAAACAATTTAAATGCCCTTACAAAGAATGGACTCTTGTACTATTTTTTTTTTTTTCTCTCTTCTTTCTTGTACTATCCAAGTGAAAGGGAGGGAAAAGGGCACCCTCCTCTTCTGTAGATATTTAGCCCCCGTGGCTGGTTAAACCCCGCCCACTAGATCGGTTGGTCGGGTCAGGGAATCCAGAGGATATATAAAGGATCAGGAATACAGGGATTTCTTTGGGAGCTCTCGCTCGCTAAAGCCATTAAACAAATTTCAAGAAACTTAGTTTGGAACCAGAAGAAGAAAAACAAGAAGAAACAAACGATTTAGAAGAGTACACGCAAAAATATTTTTGTACCACAAAAATGCAATCGGCTGCGGGAGGGGGGGAAAGAAAGAGAAGGAAGGGAAAGAAAGGACGGGGGAAAAAGAGGAAGGGCGGGACAGGGAAAAAAAAAAAGGTATAAGGAAAAAAAAGGAAAAAGCGGGGAAAAAGAGAAAAGGGGGAATAAGGAAACTCTTGAGAAAACCATACGAAACAGAAACCATCATAACCCTCAAAATTGAAGAAGTAAAATATTAATAAGTCCTTCTCCACAATAATTAATAATCTTTAGAGCGGACGAAAAACCAGCGAGGAGAATAACACGAGGAAAATAGAGGAATAGAGAAGAACTTGTTTACGAATTACGAAAGGAGGCTAATTTTATTTTGTTTAAGGAATTTTTTTTTTTAGGAAGGGCAGAAGAACAAGAGCAGAGAGACAGAGCAGCAGAGCAACAAGAGCAGAATCACAGGAAGCAGACGAGAAGAGAAAGAAGCACAGAACATAGAGAACGAAGAAACATCTGCTTTGCAACCCGTGCGGTTCACACACCCCCTTAGATGGATTACTGTTGTGCCAATTGCTATTGGATCAAACTTGTAAGCAGAATGAGGGAAACTTTAGGGCAGTGCTTAGGTTGATGGTTGATTCAGGTGACAAACTTCTGGAACCTCATCTCATAGCACGTCTTCGAGAGACAACATATATAAGTAAAGACACGCAAAATCAGCTAATTGAGTGTTGCAGGGCTGAAATATTACAGACAATTTTGATGAGAGTGACTCGAGCTGAATACTACTCGCTTGTTTTTGATGAATCTCCAGATCTTTCAGGAAAAGCTCAGGTAATACATATTTTGACGTTATAATTAGAGAAAACCTGTGTCGCTAATTTTGAAAATAATTTGCCGAATATATTTTTTAAACGAGTAATCGTTTTTGCATACATTGCGGTTTATTCAAAACGCTTTTTAAATTTACTTTGTAATTAATTCCTTTAATATAGAGTTACTTGCAGATCCGGCAGACGTTGTTCTGCCCTAAATTTAGCATTTTTCCGTCTAACTCTGCCCTACCCCTCTACACTTTTCCTAATCTTTTATTCACTCCTCCTTCCGTCTTTTTCGCTTCATCTCCATCTTCGTCCATTCTATCTCTTTCTCAGTGCTCCTTCTCTCTTTTCTCTTCTCTCAAGTTTTTCTCCTTCTTCTTCATCTCTTATTGCCAGTCCCAGAGGGTGGTATGTATTTTGTTCCAGTCCCAATCCGAGTCTCAGCCTCAGTCCCAGTCCTAGTCCTAGTCCTAATCCCAGTCCCAGTCCGTCTCTATTATACTTCCCGGAAAAAAGATCGTAAATACTAATATAGGCAAATTTATATACGAAATTTCGGGCAAATCGAATAGGACGTATGCAAATAAGTATGTGCGGTATTATTAATTCATGTCTTTATTTCGGCTTCGCATGCATATCCATCAGTTTTGCCAGGTTGATGCGACGAAATCGAATATCACAATGAACTTCAGAGCTCTCAGCAACAGCTTTCATTTGATATCCATAATACATACACATTCTAGCGGTATCCGGGGTCCATGTTTTGGCATATATTCGATACCCTAGTCACTCAGCGGTGGTAAAACTTACTCTGTATTATAGCACACATCACAGCATCAATTTGATACCCATAATATAAAAACACATTCTAGGTGTATCCGGGTCCATGTTTTGGCCTATATCTCGAGACCTTAGTCACCCAGCGGTGTAAAAACTTACTCTGTACTAAAGCATACATCAACAGCTTCAATTTGACACCCATAATGTAAAAACACATTCTAGGTGTATCCGGGTCCACGTTTTGGGCTATATCTCCAGACCCTATCTTCCCAGTTGTATGAAAATTATCCTGTACTATAGCACTCATCAACAGATTCATTTGATATCCATATTGTGTAAACACATTCTAGGAGTACCCGGGTCCATGTTTTGGGCTATATCTCGAGACCCTATCCTCCCAGTTGTATGAAAATTTTCCTGTACTATAGCACTCATCAACAGCTTTCATTTGATATCCATATTGTATAAACACATTCTAGGGGTACCCGGGTCCATGTTTTGGGCTTTATCTCGAGACCCTAGCCTCCCAATTGTATGAAAATTATCCGTACTATAGCACTCATCAACAGCTTTCATTTGAAATCCATATTGTATAAACACATCTAGGGGTACCCGGGTCCACGTTTTGGGCTATATCTCGAGACCCCTACCTCCCAGTTGTATAAAAATTATCCTGTACTATAGCACTCATCAACAGCTTTCATTTGGTATCCATATGTATAAACACATTCTAGGGGTACCCGGGTCCATGTTTTGGGCATATCTCGAGACCCTAGCCTCCCAGTTGTATGAAAATTATCCTGTACTATAGCACTCATCAACAGCTTTCATTTGATATCCATATTGTATAAAACACATTCTAGGGGTACCCGGGTCCACGTTTTGATCTCAAGACCCTAGACACGTAGCGAAAAAAGGTAGACGTTGGGCCGATTCTCAGACCTACCCAATATGCTCACAAAATTTCATGAGAATCGGTTCAGCCGTTTCGGAGGAGTTCAGCTCTAAAACCGTGACAGAAGAATTTATATATTAGATTAGGAAGAAATATCCATACCAAATTTTCACACTGCATTTTCCGTGATAATTTGAATAGTAGCATGATTTGTTTCAGCTCAATTTTGACATTACCGATTTCCAGTTCAATTTTCTTTTTGAATTTTAAAATACTTAATACTTATTAATATAATTTTTTTGGTTTTGGGTGGTTACAGGTTAGTATAGTACTTCGATATGTGTGATTTTTCTGAGAAGAAGGGACCCAGCATTAGAGATTTGCCTTCTGCACGTGTTTGATGATTTTGATGAGCTATCCAAGAGATACTACTTCAGATGCTTTGACTCTAAAGTGGAAGATGGAAAATTCGTCGCTACGACTGCTAAAGAAGACGAAACCAAACTGAAGAGAATTATCTTTAACGGGAGTCGGTCTCGGACAAATGGTTTTGAAGAAATGAAGAAATGGGACTTAACATTAAATTGTGTGACATCAAATAGTAACGGATGCGTAGTGCCGTCGTGCTCTCAGATTGCGGAGCCGTCAACGAATTCCGAAAAGAAGCTGAAAATGCTGTAGTAAGTCCCTGTTTCTCTCATAAACTCAACAGCAGCATATCCAAATCTGTAAAAGTACGAGTAATCGAGAGGTTTGCAGTACGATACGAGATGTCGACAAGTTCTCTAAAAAGTCGTATCCTAAGCGTGCCACAGCGTTATATAATTTACTTGGGGAACAACTTGTTCAATTATGTGAAACACGATGGGTGCAACGTCATGATGCAGTGATTCAGTTTGCTGCAAAAATGCCACTGATTGTGGATGCTTTGACAAAAATAAGTGAGTGGAGGAACAGAGAAACAGCTGGTAAAGCAACGGTTCTTATTTGAGCTGTGTGCAAATTTGAATTCATTGTCGGGCTCTTTTGTCTGTGTGATGTATTGTCGCTCACTCATTCACTCAGCGTCATACTCCAAAAGGAGGATATCGATTTGGCTAAAGCATCGACGATTATTGATATGCTGCTCGTGTCGTTTCAAAAATCGTAGAAAGACAGCAGATCAAACCTTCAAGATTATTTATTCAGATGCAAAAAAAATTTGGCGGAAGAACTAGATGTCAACGAGGGAAAACCAAAACATCTAGCAGACAAACAGGACGCAACAATTACAGCATGCTAACTTGTGAAGATTACTACAGGGTCTCCGTCTATATTCCTCTGTTGGACAGTATCAGTGAAGATTTGAAAAACTCGTTTTTTCAAAAAAGTTTTGGATGGATTCCAGATATGCTCGCTGCTTCCTGAGAAAGTGTGTACTCTTAAGGCAAATGAATTGAAAATATGATCAGCTACTTGATTACAAGATTAAACGGTCTTCTGAATTATGACAACGTCGTTCAACGTTTTAAGGCTTAAGGGCGAGTTGAATCAGTGGCAAATTCATTGGCAGCCCCAGCAAAATTTGAAAACAAATAAATTGCCGACCTCTGCATGGGAAACGTTAAGTAATGCGATGTCGATATATACCCAATAATTCACATTTTTCTTCGCATATTCTGCACATTTCCTGTGACAAAACGCGAGCTCCTGAACGCTCTCTTTTTCCACCCTTCGCCGTTTGAAAACATGGCTCAGAACTACTATGCTACAAGAAATATTGATCGGTTTGGCACTACTGCATACGCATTACGACATTGAAGTAACACTGAGAATGTCATTGACAGATTTGCGAAAATAGGACCACATCGTCTTGTTTTATGATTTAATTTTTTTCAACAATTGTATCATGTACAGAGTAAATATTGACTGTAATGAAATATTAATCTACATAGTAGTTTCTTATCACAAAACGGTTTTACTATTTCTAATTTTTCTTGCTTGGTCTACTATTTTACTTATCACTATATCTATTTAAAAAAAATGTTCTAGAAGTGCTGCTGGAACCGCGCCTGATCATGTCTACGACATTTACAAAGCTCTGTTATATAAAAGTGGGTGTGGTCTTTAACCGATATTGCTATAAGGAATGTATGTATTCTCAGTTTTAATACATGTTAATTTTTCTTCGAGTTATGGCTCCCGAAACAGAAAATTGCTTAGTCAGTGCCATTTTCAAACATTTTAATATTTTCCAACATTTTGTTATAGTTCCATTTAGAAAGTAAAATACCATTAATATTAAGCTCATTTTCGCAAAGTTATAGCTTATTATATTCGTACATAACCTTTTTAAAAGTCTGTTATATAGATGTGGGCCGTGGTCTTTAACAGATCTAGATATAGCTTAGTTTATTCATACACGACCCTTTTAAAAATTTTTTATATTGTAACGAAATTTGGGTAATTCCGCTTATTTTAAACCTTCTGCTAACGTTCTTATCGCTGAACTGTCGAATAAATAACTCCAATATTCAGTATTGCAAAATGGTCTTATTTAGACTACTTTGGTAGTAGTACTTCACAATTATAATTCACAAATTATAACGTATTTAATCAAACTGATTAGTTATTCCTCAGCTTTCGCTGCTTTTATACTCTCTGTTGCCTCGTTCGCATATCTCTCCTAAGTTCTAGACTTTTCACGAACATGCAACAATTGTATCGCATACTGGTTATTTAGCTATATGCGTCGTGTATGTGTGAATAACACTTCTGCACTTAGCTGATGATTACATATGTGTATGTGAGATAATCACTTTGCTTTAAGCTGCTGGTTATGTGTGTGAAATATTCTTCGGCGCCTTCTATGTAAGTGTGGCTGCTTGCTGTTTTTGTTGTTGTGATATTTACTAACAGAATAGTGATGCTAATATTCGCCACAATATAAAAGTGGACGTGATCCTTTGCCCATTTCGTAAATTTTCTTCGAAGCATTCTTTATAGGAAAGGCAACTCTTCTCTCGAATTTTTGTTATGATGGGTCTTCACGTTTTTTGATTTATGATTATATGTAAAAACTGATTTTATCACAAGTGGGCGGCGCCACGCCCCATTTTGTAAAGAGTCTCAATGTCAGTCTCACATAAAATTTCAACATTCTAGGTGTGTTATTTATTAAATAATCAGGTTTTTGTGTTTTCCAAAATGCTATATATGTAAAAAGTGGGCGTGGTTATCATCCGATTTCGCTAATTCTAAAGCAATGTAGATAAGTGCCAAGGAGCCCATCTACCAAATTCCAATAAGATATGTCAATATTTACTAAAGTTATCGTGTGCACAGACATACGGACGGACGGACGATGGCTAAATCAATTAATGTTCATCTAAGCATTTTGATATATGGAAGTCTATATTTATCTCGATTGGTTTATGTCGTTACGATCAACCTTTATGTTAATATACTCTGTTTGCAAAGCACGCGTGAGTATAAATAGATGAAGGAGCCACGCTTTTGCTCCACAGCGCTTGATGTATCCAATAGTCATCTGGCGTACCTACTCCACGAGCAATCATCATTTGAAGTTGTAATTTTTAGCTTCGCTGTACATCTACATAAATTAGTATGTGTGTGTATGTACATATGTATATTCATAAGTATCTACATATGTATGTATAGATGTGTGTTCTGCCCACACTCCCTTACGTGCGTGAAATAAAATTAGCTTCGTTTCCTTCTAATCCTACTTAATCCCGCCTAGGTTGTTTTAATTTTTGATTTTCATACGAAATAAAGCAAGAGCATCAATAGTGGGGGCAACAACAAAAATAAACTATCGTTCATCAGGAGGAGCCGTCTAAAACTGAAATGAAACAGAGCAGTCGACATGTAAGTATCTATATATATATATGTATATGTATATATACTCAAAATAACATAAATAGTAAAACGGAAGGCGGCTCCAGTATACGCGGTTATCTATCCAGCGACGAAGGCTTTTACACACGTGCTAGAGTGTCCCATTAGTGTATGGAAAATAGGCTAAGGTACCAACAGAATATCAGGCACAAATCTGGTTGGGATATATTACTTTAAATAAGAAAAGTGACATTGCTCATCGATATTAAATGTACACCTGTCAAATATTTTTCCGACCTTCCCCGACGACCCTTAGTTTTCCTATATTAATATATTTTCCGCTCATTTCATTCTTCCCGCTCATCCTCTCCATAGTTGTAGAAGGCGATCGAAATACTTGAGTGATAAACTAGTTTATGTTGATGAAATCCACTCATACGTAGTCAGAGAAATCGCAGTCTCAGACCGACAGTTGCTGCGTTGATGGTACACAACGTCCTTTCAGCGTGATTCGGGACAGGATAGGAAACACGTTCTTTCCAACCTTCTAATAAACATTGCTCATCACTTTGAGATACCACTCCTAATAAAATAAATAAGGCCAAACAAAAGTTGGAACAGGGGGATTGGAAACCCGTCCTTTTAACCTGCCCATTACATGTTGAGCTGTGCTGATTGGAATCTTCATGCATTCCGACAGCGTCATAAATGAAAATATATGTTCAAAATTTTGTTGCATTATGCTGGGAGCACTGGAGGATTGGGAACGCGTCCTTTCCAACATCCCTTAAAGAGTGACTCCTAGACTCGTCCGTTTGTCTTGCTAGTAAATATGCTGATCGGAATTAAATTAAATTAAATTAAAATACACGGATACCCAATCCAGAGTAACCGTATGTTTACTCAAGGGCAGCAAACTGCGACATAACGTAGCTCTTGCGGAAGCCGCCATGCCTCTAGAAACGGTGCCGCTGTGAGCTAAAAAGTCAAATAAAAAGTTGTAATCTATATATATTTTATACTTGATGACAGGTCTCGTTTCTGGGTTTGTGAGATCGGCCCTGGTTGAAGCGATATAGACACCACTAGAGGTTTTGGGCAGAGTTATCAATATTGATGGTCCTTTGCCGGATATAGATTCGATACGTTCCAGTAACAAGCACCATTAAGGTATAATCCCGACCATCTTGGGAACGATTTAATATGAGCATATTGCACCTTCTAGGCCATCCCGCTCCCATCCCCTAGTTCTATGACAATGTGGTTGGAGAGCTATAAATTACGCAGGCATCTCCTTGAAGGGGTTGCGCTACACAACCTCTCGAATCATTGGATACTTGCGGGTATATTCTTAGCCCCCATCCCTCTGGGGCAGGTCTATAAGAGAGAGCAGGCATTGCAATCGTGATGTAAAAAATAGTTAATTGTGATGAGGCTAGTAAAAGTTAAGATGGTCATTCGGTATTCAGGAAAGATTATCCACAGCATTTGTTTTTTAATGTGGAATTGTATTCTTAATTCTGATAGCACAATCCACATTTCAATTTAAGAGTGTCTTAAAATGGGTGCTGGAACTTGCGGTGCCGAGCACGGATATCATTATACAAAAATGTCAATCCTAATTGGAACCATCGAAGTGTGAAATGTTTGACGTAGCATGCAGCCTTCATTGGTATGATATTTACATATGTATCAGAGCTGTTGTGTTTTCGAGTACCGTGGGATTAGGCCATCAATGGCAGTTACTGCACTATCGAACACCATTGATGTTTTTTTCAAAAGCTTCAAAAAGATATGAATGGCTTTGGTGCTATAGATAATTAGCAATGATGAGGGATCGTCTCCCGTAAATCCACTGAAGCTCTGTGACCTTAATATCTTCTAGCCTAGCGGTTATCGTTCCGAATCTTAGACACTACTCTATCCAGCTCACAGCTGGATATTTAATTCCAAAGACATATTCTAATGCTTGTAGCCGTATACCACTTAAGTCTCAGATTAAACTGTTTGCTCTTATGTTCGTTATTGGTGTAGTTACTCTTAATTAGTGGAGCCCCTGAGTAGCTCGAAAAAATCCATAAATATGTAGATGGAGGATTTAAACACAATTGGTTGCGATCTCTGCAGTAAAAAAATCGGTGAATGGAGTAAATGTATTTTGCAGGCGCATGGAAATTATTGCAAACTCGGTGTCTAGGTGGCCAAAATGTTTTGCTTTTTCCAGATTATCGTTGTAAAGATGATGAACTTTGGAAGTAAACTAACTCGTGTGTAATCTCTAATAAAATTCTTTGACGCATCTGATCTTAATTTTCAGATATATGCAACTCATAAATAGCCTCCATAGCGACCCAAGCTTCTCATGGAACTATGGGGTGGGGAGGGAGTATGGCCTTGGAGATATAATGTGTTTATATAAATCGTTCCCGAGATGGTCGGGCTAGTACCTTAATGGTGTTTCGTTACCGGAACGAACCGGATCTATATCCGGTGAAGGACCATCAACATCGATAACACTCCCCAAGCCTTCCTGGAGTGTCTTTATCGTTAATACAACAACAACAACAGCCTTCATAGCCTGAAAAAAGTATATCGAAAGGAACAGCCTAGCCTGCTGCACATACTTATGGATGAGCTCCTACAAGAGTGGTGTGTGTAAGCGCTCAACTATCTGGCAGTCAGACTGTTGAAGGGATTCAACTAATATGGCAGCACATCAAATAGCGGAAAACTAGAAGCCAATATGATTTTGATCATCCGTACGCGCACACTTATTTGTTGTTTTTTATTATATTAAGTATGTACGTTTGTATGTAAGTTGTTTGTTGTTCATATTAGTTTTTACTTTTCCATAGCTATTTTCCCCATTTTTTTTTACTAATTTTTCTATGTTGGGGGATAAAAGTAGTTAATCCACCTAAAAACTGAAAGTGCTTTTTTGTTGTGGAAAAAAAGTGTCGAGAAAAAGAAATGTATGTGACTATGCGTTTGTTAGTTTGACTTATGGGTTCATTGCTGTCGTTGGCTGCATCCGTCACCTTCATCAACAAAACAACAACAACAGTAGCAGCAACAATGCCCACCAACGCCTTTTGGAATATGCTTGGCACCACTGCAAGTCATCATAAACGTCCAAATAAATGCTGTGAGTGTGTGTGTGTGTATGCGTTTATGTTGGTAGTTGTTTGTGCTCGCATTCTCCTGGCAACATGTGAGTGGGATTTACTGCTGAAGACCGACAGCATGATCGGTCTAAAAATATTTCCACTAACTTAAAAAGCTTAAAGTGGCAGCGCAAAGCGGCGAGACATTGCAGCACTAATTGATTAATTAGTCATCTTTATTAATTTTTTTTTCTTTTTTTATTCATTCATGCCAGATGACGAGTTCGTTTATGGAAATAATTCTGCAGCTAATAAAATTTATTATAGTCAAATATGAATAATAAACTGTTTATCACTATAAGTAAATCAAGCCGAATTGATTAACCCCCAGCTCAATTCATCTGTGAGGTTTTGGGAGAGCTGATCATTATCCGCACCACCTTAGCCGATATCTGGAAAAAGTCAGTCAAGAGAACGTTCTTATATCAATATTTTGCACATAGCAACTATTTCGCCTTGGAAGGGCTTCTTTCAAGGGACTGCAGCGGTATTTAAACTTTAAAGATTTCCAAACTCAGGGTGGAAGTGGTTAATTGTCAGAAGGAGGCGAGTGAAAGTTCCAAAATACAACATTTATACAATAAACTACGACTATGCCGATACCTTGCATAAATGGAGGTAAACAATAATTTCATGAAATTTGAAAGATTAATAAAACATGGACAGTCCGTTGTATTTTGGCAATTGACTGTTGACAATTTTTCAGAAAATAACGTATGCCATATACGTAAGCATCTAGTAAAATTTGAAACATTTATGTTGTTGTTGTTGTAGCGAAAGGTTACTCCCCGAAGGCTTTGGGGAGTGTTATCGATGTGATGATCCTTTGCCGGATACAGATCCTGTACGCTCCGGTACCACAGCACCATTAAGATGCTAGCCCGACCATCTCGGGAACGATTTATGTGGCCACATTAAACCTTCAGGCCATTCCCCCCTCCCCACCCCCAAGTTCCATGAGGAGCTTGGGGTCGCCAGAGCCTCGTCTGTTAGTGAAACAGGATTCGCCGCGGATAGATGAGGTTGACAATTGGGTTTGGAGAAGCTATATATTGCGCTGGCAACCTGAAGGGTTGCGCTACACAGCCCCTTGAATCTGGCATTTTAGTCGCCTCTTACGACAGGCATACCTACAACGGGTATATTCTGATCCCCTAACCCGCTGGGAAAACATTTATCGAAATTGGTTGTATGGAAGATATTTGCTATGGTGGTCCGATACGGTCGGTTCCCAAAAGTGATGGAATGTTGTCACCTAAATATACTTACTTACCAAATTTCTTCAATATATCTCAAAAATTGAGAACCAATTTGAGTTCGGACAGAAAGGCGGGCAAAGCCTCTTCAACCACCGGAGCGATGGCCTAGGGGGTTCAATTTAGTCATGTTAAATCGTTTCTGGGTTGGTTGAGCTGCTACCGTGGTGGTGCTTGTTACCGCAACGTACCGGAACTATATCCGACAAACGACGATCAACATCGACAACCCTTTCGGGCATTGTCTATATCGCTGGTACAAAAGCATTATCGACAGTATCATGACCAGTTAGCAGAAATGTCATACTCATATTAGATTATCTATTACACACTAAACGTCCAGGACTTACTTTTACCGGAGCTCAAGTTTACTCCACCTGTATCAATACAATCATTCCTGATTCTAATACAGGAGAGGTAGGAGCTTAGAAAATGCTCAACTGTGTCATCTTACCCGAGAGAAGAAAGACCATATTACATTATCTTTTATCCTGATAACAGCCATATTTGTCTACAAGGTAAAGTGATCTGTCAGCAAACCTTAAAACTATCTACTGTCCGTCTACTAAATAAGATATTTTATGAGACTAATGGCATCATAAGTTGAAACCACCTAGATGGTACTCAGTCTATGCAAGTCATTTGGTGCGAACACTAGATTGCTTATCTGAAGTGTATGGTTAATTAATTACATAAAGCTGTCCCAGTAACTCTTTTGTAACCCAGTAAATCGCCTTAGAGTAAGTGCGTCATGTTTTGGCAAAGTAATTGAACAGTTAGTTGCATTGCTCTTAAGTAGCTTCTCTGTCCTGCATGCGTCAAAGCTTAAGCTTAACCACCACTCTCCCCAACATGGTCAATGACCATGAGAATTAAATCTACCTTATTATAGAAAACACATGCACTCTTTCCCAGAAGAAAAGTAAGTAGTATGTGTCAGCTAGGTTTAGTACTGAAACCCAAGAAATTTAATGCTAGATAGTCTCTTCAGTAAAAGTAATAAATCGTGGAACTCTGTGGCATTAAAAAACATTGCTGTACACATCGCAGCCCGCAGATAAATCTAGCACGCCTCTCCCAGTAATTGACCACCATTATCTTATTCCTGTAGAAGGCCTACTTATGAATGCAAAAAGGGATGGAAAGTCTAGCATAGCATCCAGATCATAACCAGGGCTATAGCAAGAGTTTTTGCGTGCCATATGCCGACGGGTATTTGACTATTCGAAACTTAATTTCCAAGGAAAACGACTGACCGGATGCTACAACAATGCTGCTGATTGGTCTGGCGGAGAGGTACATATTAGTAGGGTCGATATGTATTTTTTAAATATTTGGAGTGCGATCCGCTAAGTGAAGGTACGATTAGCTCATTAAACCAGAAGTTTGTTTAACGACCAAACTGGAAAACCCTATCAAACACCAGGAACTATGTTACAAAATAATTCAGTCCTCTTGGCAAATACTAGAAGCCTTCTAGGAACTATGCAACTTGCTGCTTCTAAAGCTGACAGCCTCTAACCCGCACTTCATACATCTGCTTTTACTGACAAAACCTCACTTAAAGGTATATAACGCCAGAAGGCAGTGTCCAGTTAGAATACCCGTCATAAGTCTACAGTCCTCTCTTTTAATGATAGGAGTAACTTTGTTAGTCTAAGGTTGTATTACCTACACATGATCTTCGACATTTTGCAGACCTGCGCTTGGGTTCCACTCCTTTCCCGCTCGATCCTGGTCGATCAGGTGCACCTCTCGCCTTCTCTTAATCTCGCCCAGTATAATTCGGGCATCTACGGAGCAAGCTTCGAGGGATGCGTTCTTTTTAGCTAGTTCATCCGCCTTTTCATTCCCATCTATTCCCATATGCCCTGGTACCCAATAAATATGTATGCTTCTCCCCGTCCCGATTCTTTACATGAAAAAAGAGCAAAACAACACGAAAATAATATTAATACGGCTTTATTAGCCGCAGAAATAAATGCCCTAAAGACAGATGTAGTTAGCTCTCGTACTTTTAGTGCTAAAAGCAATCATAATATTAATTGTGATAGTTGTCGCTCTGCAGATGTCGATTTCTTGGCATTCTCGCCTTTGCCCAGTACCTCACGCACTCTCCCTACTGCACATCTGGCTACCACTCCTGCTAATAAACCTGTTAACACTGATCCTAAAATTAATGCTGCTACAAATACAGACAATACTAATACTGCCGCGATCAGTAGTGCGCCGTCAATTAACCATGCTACTAATACGGTTGAATCTATTTCTGCTGCTCCGTCTGCAGGGCCTGCTGCTGTTTCTACTGACGGCTGCCCTGTCTCTCCGGCTGCGTCCCGACGAATAGACTCTGCAAACATCATTGGCATAACTGCTGCTGGCATTTTGGGCCAAGATCTTAATCATTTGGCCTCCATTTCAACACAGCCTGCTGTTTTTCAGAATGTTCGAAGAGAAGTGACAGCCGTTCCGCCTCGTAAAGTGATCTTTGTATCAAGGTTGCATGCATCACTATCGGAAGAAGACATTTCTAATTATATCTGCACTAAGCTTGGAGTTGAAAATAGTGGCATCAATGTCTTCAAGTTTACTTTTAAATATGCGAGAGACATATCTTCCTTCAAAATATCGGTTCCTGATAAATATTTTGATAAGGTACTGGATACTTCCTTTTGGCCGACTCATTCTGTGGTTCATGTATACTCTAAAAAGCATGTCAATACGTCAAAAAACTAAGAGACCTGTGCTGTGAGAGCAGCACATACCTTGATAGCTGTCTACCGTCCTGTTCAAAAGGTCAGGGAGTTGATAATATTTCCATAAATGGCACCCAAAAGCAATTGAGTGTCTACTTTCAAAATGTCTCCGGAATGCGAACTAAGTCTAACGTAATGTACAATATGAGTTCGCTTGTGGACTATGACGTGTTCGTTCTTATTGAAACCTGGCTAAATCCTGAGTTCCTTGATGCTGAGTTTTTTGACTCTAACCTGTACACTGTCTATCGCAAGGATCGCGATTTTTCCAAAACTGGACTCTCTAGAGGCGGTGGAGTTTTAATTGCCATACGCCGGCACATCAACTCGTCGCTTGTGGAGCTGAAGGATCAAGACTCGCTTTTGGACCAACTGTGTGTCTCAGTTCGCGGCATCTCTGAAATTTTTATCTGTGTGTCATACATTCCACCGTCTAGTCTAGACTCACTTTATAAGTCTCATGTAGATAATATTACTGATTTAGTTCGTTCTTGTGATAGTGGTAACTTTTGCATATTGGGTGACTTTAATTTACCTAATATTGAATGGTCTTACGTCGATAATAACTACTCATTGGTTCCGAACAATGTAAACACCACTTCTGAGATTTACCTTATTGACAGTTTCTCAAGTGTTAGTCTTTCTCAGATCAACGGCTTCACCAATCAACTGTCGAGAATTCTTGATCTTGTCTTTCTTAATGATAATTTTAGCTGTACGGTCACCGAATGCCTGGAACCGTTGTCGTGCTCTGGTTTGCACCACATTCCGCTTATCCTCGAAGTAGAATTCTATAACTTCGAAAGTATTGGAACTCTGAATGAGGATCCTACTTTTTCATTTAGACGTGGAAATTATGACTGTATATATCAGGAAGTTTCTTCCGTTGATTGGGAAGCCCTGTTTCGGGGATGTGATCTTGCTCGATGCTTCAGCTTATTTAAAAACGTTGTAAATCAAATCTGCATAAACAATATACCTCAGAAAATGAAGCGGTGTTACAGAATACCATGGTATACTAGAAAACTAAAGAGGCTTAAGAATCAGAGGAATAGGTTTTACAAAAAGTTCAAGGCCACTAAGCTAATGGCGTATAAAGAAAAATACCTGCGTTATTCCAAATCATTCAAAGCGTTAGGCAAGAGGCTCCATGGTAACTATGTTCGTAATTTTGAATCCGACATTAAGGAAAACCCTAGGGCATTCTGGACTTATGTAAATTCCAAAAAACGATGCTCAAGTATCCCTGCCTCAGTCATCTATAATTCTGAGCATGCTTCATCAACAGCTGAAGCGGCCAATCTTTTTGCAGCCTTCTTCTGCTCCAATTTCGTTACGCCACCGGAAGACCCGCAGGAGTTGCCCACTGTGGTTGACAGTCCCATTAACTTTGGTGCGCTGACTCTATCAATTGAAGATATGGTCGATGGAATCCAGAATATTAAATCATCTACCCATACTGATATTGACGGCTTATCGTCTTATCTTTTGAAAAATTGTTTGGCTCTGGCATTTCCCCTCCTTTTAATTTTCAACAAATCTTTAGAGTGCGGCGAATTTATTGATGCGTGGAAGATAACCTTCATCAGCCCTATTTTCAAGTGTGGTAGCAAGAACAATGTCGCGAATTATAGGCCCATTGCAAAATTATCATCTGTTTCAAAATTATTCGAGTACATTGTGAAACAAAAAATGTACTTTGCTGTTAAACCTCTAATCACTGAAAATCAGCATGGTTTTATGGCCGGTAGATCCACTGTAACAAACCTATCTATCTTCTCTGATTTTTGCATATCTTCTTTTAATGACCGTTGTCAAGTTGATACTGTGTACACCGACTTCTCAAAAGCATTTGATAAAGTTAGTCATTCTATCCTGATTTCTAAATTGACTCGCGTGGGCTTCCACTCGATGTTTTTATCATGGATTAAATCATACCTCCACCAGCGTAGCTGTGTTGTGGTTATAGACAATAACTCTTCAAACACATTCACAGCCACCTCCGGGGTGCCTCAAGGTAGCATACTTGGCCCATTACTTTTTGTAATTTTTATAAACGATATTTCCACCTGCTTCCAGCACTCTAATTTTCTATTATACGCTGATGACCTAAAGATTTTTAATACCATCGCAAACTCAGACGACGTGATTAAAATGCAATCTGATTTAGATAACGTTGCTGTTTGGTGTCGTGCCAATAACTTGCCACTAAATGTTAGCAAATGCTTTCTTGTAAGCTTTTCTAAATCACGTGGCCTCATTCCCACTTCCTACTCTCTCGATGGTACCCACCTCTCAACTCTTAACGAGATAAAGGACTTGGGTGTTGTCTTCGATTCGAAATTTTCTTTCACGACTCATATAAATTCTACTATTGCTAAGGCGTATTCACTTCTGGCTTTTATTAGGCGTTCCTGCACAGACTTCACGGATCCCTACACCCTCAAGTTATTGTTCACTGCACTAGTTCGTTCGAAGCTGGAATATGCCTGTTTTATTTGGAGGCCGTATCATGAATGCCATATTGTTAGGCTTGAACGTGTGCAGAAAGCGTTTGTTCGGTTCGCGCTGCGCTCGATGAACTTTTCTGAACCGATTCCATCTTATAAATCCAGGTGCTCACTTATCAAATTAGAGTCCCTGGAATGCAGAAGAACTGTCCTATCGCTCACGTTTGTTTATGACATCATTAATGGTGTAGTTGATGCACCTTGTCTCCTCAGGAGTCTCCGATTCCATATCCCTATAAGGCCTCTTCGTAATATACCTATTTTCTATACGGATTGTGTCCGAACCCTCTATGCCTCAAACGCACCTTTGCTTAGAGCTATGACCGACTTTAATCGCATCTCTGATTCTTCAGCTATTGATTTTGCTCTTTCTAAGTTTACTTTTAAAACAATACTTACTGATATCTTTTCAAACAGATAAATGTGCTGGTCAATCTCTTCATAGCATGTAAGTTTTATTGTGTCTATACTCAACTTATGTACTATACTATTAAATAATTATCTAATTTTAATTTAACATTGTTTATCTAGTCTGTAAGGGCTTTAAATGTCATAGACTGAAATAAAGAAATATGAATTGCTTAAACTCTTAACACACTTTTAGGTACTACACTATGCGAGATTATTGCCTTAATTGCTGCTTGGCTGTCAATATAAAAGTTGACGTGCATGCATTTTAAGCTATTTTCTTCCAGTGTTTCTACTGCTTTGGTTACGGCTACTACTACGGCTTGGGAAACGCAGCTTGTAAGATCTGTTTATTACCTGATCAGCACAGTATACCGCGACCCTACTCCTTCCACTACTTCCGAACCATTGGTGTAAACGTGTATCGCCTCGTCCTAGACTGGCGTTGTTTTCGCTGTTAATTCTGGCTCCCAGATAGTCGAATATTCAAATACTTAGTGTTAATCGCCTTTCTGAGTAAGTAACTATCCGACTATCAACAAATACTCAAGCCAGTAATCTCTCACACGCTTCTTGTATAGCAAAAGGTTGTTGGTAAATCAATACTGCTTCGTCGCCAATAACGCGGGCACATGTTAAAATATTTTAATCCTTAAAATCCCTGGATTAAGAGTGCTTAAATTGTTGAACTCTTTAATTTTTTCTAGCACCGCGTGTTATCCTCAAAAATAGCCACATCCAACAAGTGAATATATGTATTTGTGAGTGAAAATAGTATAACTAAGTATTTAGGTAATTACAAGCGTTGAAAAACTAAAATGTCACTCTAATTTCACGCCACATGCTCCCATCCTAGAGGATTTCGAGTTAAGCCCAGTAACAACAAAATTGACACGCTCAATTGTGTCATATAAAATACGAGATCGTCTATCTTCCTTACTTTTTCCATTAATTTTTTTATTCACACTTTTTTTTCTGTTTTACTTTCATATTTAAATTTCAATTGGAAACGAAATTGAAGCGTGAAGAAAAGCAAATAGCCTGAACAGTTGCATCATTACATTTCTGATTTGTTTACGTATTAATTTAACAAACGAAGCGAAACGTTAGCGGAAGACAAAGCAAGAAGGAGAGCATGGCTGCAGATGGAAGGATGTAGTGTACACAGGATGTGTGATGGTACGTGCTATTTTTAACAATTTGGGTCAGTGTAGAATTAACTTTTTTTCAAATTTTAATTTAAGAAGTTAATAAGTGAAGATCGACAAATAATTATTTTTGAAATAAGAGGGATTTGAAATGTTACATTGACTATTGTTTTCATATTTGCGGCTGGAATGAGCATTAATTTTTTGTTTTAATTTTATATGATTATCTTTTATTATGTCGCACAATCTTAAGCAAATTAAAACGATGGACTCACATTTTCATTTTAATTTCGTAATGGAATTGCGTGTGCGCCAGAAATTTCCAACACCCCTTTTGGCTACCATCTTGTGTTGGAGTTAAACAATTTTAATACAAGGGCGCCTCTTCACGTCCTTATCATTGTAAAGGTTTACAAGTAAGATATGCATCAGCTGTTCGTTCACACCTGATCAAAATGTTTCTTCGTCCTTCTTTTTAGAGGCTGTTTGGCAGCTCTGTGTGGGAATACTTGTTCTGTGAAAGATGAAGTGAAAAAAAATTTCTTTCATTTGAATAAATTATCACAGAACAAAAATCCCACCCCTGTACTTCTAACATGTTTTGTAAAATTTCCTATATGTCCCACTATTCATTTTCATACCAAATTTTTCCAAAAAAAATTTACCATCACACTAATATATATCTTCATAGCTGAAATTCCTGCTCTTTTATTGTTAATTTTTGCATCCCTGCGCCGATCCCGATAACAGCAACCCTGGCAATTTTGGCACTTCATTCAGTGTAAAACGCTCGTTTCACTCTGATTTGACTCTTCGATCAGCCTTAAACTGCAGTGTGATAGAAAGAGAAGCCGAGAGAAAATATATCATTGTGAATTCATACAATTGGCGAATCCCTTCAAAAAACGCGAGTACTCTATAAATAATGTAAGGAATACTCCTTCCCTTCAAAAAACGCGAGTGCTCCATAAATAATGTAAGGAATACTCCTTTGGGAGTATAGGAGTGTTCCAAAACTAATATGTATTCATACAAAAAATGTGTTCAAATTAACATTGCGATGTCCTAGGAGAGGAGTAGGTGATCCCACTGTAGCTATGTTTGTGAGTATTCCATAGAGTACATACGTGAGAGTAATTTCCAAAGTACTTTCACTGTAGTACTCCATGGAGCACCCACAGAGGATCATATGCCAAAGTACTAAAGAGGAATTGTGTCGGAAAGAATTATCGGAGTGAATTTAATTTAAAATGAAAGTAAATGAAGAGGGGCAATATAACTTTTATTTTTTACTACGAATATTCTTATGTTATTTAGCATTTGCGTGAATAAAGAAACTAACCCTGCAAAAATCGTTGGATCATGTGGTCCACTGGAGTACTTACCATTATACTCCACTGTAATGCAGCAATGGACCAACTCATGTTTCTACACGAACATATTGTAAGCCGATCATTGCTCGTTTTTAACGATTGTAATCATTACACGATGTTTATTGGGCTGTGGGTACTCCATGGATTACTCTGATGTTATGCGGAGGTGGAGTATATGGTCCAGTCCTAGGACATCGCAATGTTAATTGGACCATATTTTTTGTATGAATTGTGGTTAATTTTGGAGCAATCAGGTGGTCCATAGCGAGTACTCCATGCATGCGATTTTTGCAGGGTAATATAATACGCATACGGATACGTGAATAAAGAAACTAATATAATATGTATACATAAAACCAGTGCGCTGTTGCATTTTATCAGAGTTGCCAAAGTAAAATTTTATTATTAGTTATTTGCATGCAATATTTTACTTTTGGCAACTCTGTTCAATTGTCATCGTGTCGTGATCACTGTCGTTACAAAACGAGCAATGTTCGGCTGATGGTGGTCCGCAAACGCATTGCAAAGGAGTATTGTTAGAGTACTCCAACATGAAGAAAATGGAACACGTAATCCAACAATTTTTGCAGGGATGTTTGATAAAAACGTTCACAATAGTAAACAGCCTCGATCATCTGTTCAATAGCTGTTCGATTACTTAAATCATTTGCTCAGTAGTGTTTTTTAAACATTTTCGTAGACGACTGGTATATTGCAGTATTTACATATTTTAAAATGTTTGGTTAACTGGCTGCTCAAATTTAGCCTATGAACTAGATTTTAGAAAGGAATATTAATTGGAACACAAATGGGCATTTCATGGCACTTCAATTTAGTGGCCATTCGCCGTTCTCCCTTTCAGCTATTATTTGACAGATAGGTGTGGCAATGGGGGAATAGAAAGATTTTTCACTTGCATGAATTCACAATGAGATAAGTATATCTTACTTCTAAACCTACACAATGGTCGTTATGAAGGCCAAAAATAATATGCTGCATAAAAGGTGGTGAAACTGGCAGTAAAGCTTCGGTTTCAGTTTCAAGGTTTGGATATGCTCTTCAAAATTACCTTGAAAGCATTTATGTTTCCTAATTGTTTCGGGGTTAAATGTCAATATTATCCCGACTGTGTTTCAAAATTATTTTACATCGAATCGGTTTCGAAAGGTTTTGTTGCTTTAACGAAACGTTGAGCTGGAATTTGGAAAATTTCTGTTTGCACTCACACTTTAAGCTACCAGTTTAGAGACGGTTATAAATAAAATATACATATACCAAACAAACTTATCGGCTTAGTACATCAAATTTATTTTAACTTATGTTTGGTTTAAGCATCGGATTTTCCAAATTTTTTGATTTCGGCTTCGTTCCGATTCCAGTTTCAATTCCAACACGGTATTCAAATAAGTTCATTTTCATTTCGGTTTGGGTTTCAGTTATGTAAGAAAGTTTCGTTTCGATTTGATTTCGTTCTTCTAAATTTGTTTGGTTACGTTTCTTTTTCGATATCGAAAAGTGTGCCGATTTTGGTCTTGATCTGCACATTTAGTTTGGTTTACTTTCGGTGTCAGCTTAGCAAAATATGAAGATTTGGGATTTGTTTAGTATCCAGCTCGATTTTAGTTTTGTTCTTGCAATTGTTTCGGTTGCGATCCAGTTTCGGTTTTATACATTATTTCGCCTTCGATTCTGATTTCACTCTTCAAATTGATTTTAGTTTAATTCCGCTTTCGGTGCCAGTTTCTTTGGTTTTGGTTTCATTCATCAAAAGTGCTTCTGTTTTGGCTAAGTTCTCTAAAATTATTTCGTTTGCGTTTTGAACTTTGGTTTCGTTTTTCAAAATTATTTATTTTAATTTCGTTCGGTTTAGCAAATTATTTAATATTTTAGTTTGCTTTCATATATAAAATTTATTTAAATTTAATTGGCGCTTAACCTTTCAAGGGTTTTGCAAAATATTTCGGTTTTGGTATGCTTTAAGAATCAATTTCGATGCGTTCTATTTAATTTTCGATTGGAGTTTCAGTTGTGTAAGAAAGTTTCGTTTCGTTTGAGTTTCATTGTTCAAAAATTTTCGGTTATTTTTAACTAGCCTTTACCCGCGGCCCCGTCCGCAAGGAGAAAATTAAATATAAG
>JARSSU010040744.1:0-11575 GCA_029619165.1 Eurosta solidaginis
GCGATAGGAGAGATATACGGGCGATACTAGACTCGCCTCCCTAATGTTAAGCCCCTGTCGTTACCAGGCTTTAGTAGCCGCGGACCACCATATGGTCATCAGTCAGATACATTTTATTCGCGAGACATGACAAAGGTCGTTACTATTGCAGAGAGAGACATTGTTTGTGGAAGACATGCACCAAAATATTTGAACAGCCCTCCTTTCCCTCAGGGACTTTTAAGCATCGGCCAATGTGCGCCTTTCTATGCCAGTCTGAGGCACACTCGCCTTCTTGCGCCCACCATGCATTTTAGCATAACCGATGGGCTGTCCGTCAATCTCTCTATTGAGCGGCTGATGCGTAATCGGCAGTACGCGCTGAATTTATGTTTCATAATTCGTAGCGCGTCTTATTGCCGCTCCTAGGACTCGTAATCTAACTTTGCGTCAACCGCACGAAAGCATGCATATTATATGTAGGCCAAAAAAAAAGCAGCTCTGCGCATTTTTCTTCGCCATTCGAAGCATCTTTATCGCCAATCGGTTGATGGAAAATATTTGCGCCATGTGCTTAGACGGATTCGATAGAGCGACTTTTACGGCTAGGATCAAAGCTTACCCTACACCGGCAGAGAGCCGCTGCTATATTCAAACGCGTAAGATGCTACTCCCATTTCGACTGCTTGTGCTTCAATCACAAGCAATCTGATGCACGTTAGCTCAATATCCCTTATTATGAGAGCGGTCGCCCTCTCCCCCCCCCCCCCCCCCTCCCCCCCCCCCCCCCTCCCCCCCCTTCCCCCCCCCCGAGGATCGATGTTTTCTTTTTATAAAGCTACGTCCGTTTTCTCGCCAAAATTTGCGAGCTCCGCCCGTCCCCCGAAAAGTCGAATTTTCTTGGACCCAATATTCCGGGAATTATACACCGGCGGGAATGAAGCGACACCGCATAGCTGGATCCAAGCAGACCTCTGCCGAAAAGCACGCTACCCCTTGGGCGCCAAGCATCACGCCCCGTCGGGCATAGAGAACGTTGAGCGGCAGCCACCCCAAAGCTGGCCAAGTGGTACCGCCCCGACTAGCCCACCCCAGCTTTACCATCGCGCTTCTCAGTTGACGCAGTCTCATTTCTGACTCGAAGCATATTTACGAGTCCTGCGCTCACAAGGATGATACTATATCGCTAGAACATGTGCCACAGCTTAACTACCAACTTTAGCTGTGGGCCGGGCGCTCTCCGCTTTATTTTTATGACTGCCCCAGAACGCTCGTATTCTTACTCTTTGATCGCCAAAATCTCACGGCCTACTGTCTTTAGCTCTAGCCAAGTGCTGAGTAAGCCTCAGCCACACAGGAAAAATCGTTGTTACACATGGGCATTGAAAATCGCTATAGATTATGCCGGATTATTCCCAGTAGAGTAAGGCGTGATGATAGGGACACGGAATACCACTGGGCGGACTCTACAGGTTGGCAGGAGGGATAGTAGTATCGTTGATGATTTCTAAGGTTTAGCATTCGCCGCTCGATATCCGCCCAACAGTGATAAAGCCTTGACCTGTTCTAAGACACTTAATGTCCCTAGCCTTCCGCCGCGAAAGTGGAGGCCCGAATTTCGGGCCAATTATCCCATCTACCGGCGGGATATGAATGTGAATCCGAGGCGCACTCTGGGTAAGGGACGGATCCAATGGAGCCTTTGCGCGAAAGCCACGCTCCCCTATGAGCGAGACATCCAGTATCGGGATCAGCATTAGGCGTAGGGCAGCCCCCCCCCCCCAGCGGCCAGGTGGTCGGCCGAGACCCGAATATGGTTTTACCCATCGGCATTCCAGGTTGACCGCAGTGTGGGGGTGATAACCTCTTACGAACGTCCTGCGCCTTCCACAAGATTGATATATATCCTTATGCGACAACTGTGACGGGCTTACTACAATGTTTAGTGTGGCGGGCGCAATACCCAGTCTGTATTATGCCAGAACGTCATTTCTCTTTCTATTGTGATCCGCCAACATCTCAACGGACCTACTGTCTGCACTGCAAGTGTGATTGGGGTGAGTGCCACCAGATCAGTGACATGGCCAATTGAATATCGTCCTAAAGATAAATATGCGGAATCTATTGCCACCCATCTTCCCTACCCGCTGAAGGTAAGGCAATGATAATACTAGGGCGGTAATCCACTGGCCGCATACATAGGCTTACAGCGCAGGAGGGATTGCTAGTTATGTTGAATGATTCTCGTAGCGTTATGCCAGCGCCTGACCCTGACAGATAAGCCTTGAAAGTTCTAAGAAGACTAGTCCCCATGCGGCCGATCGTCGCGCGAAGCTTCAAATATAATTTCATATTGCACTCGAGTGGCTTGTATCCCATGATAAAACAGTGAAGCGCCTCCGATATCCACGCTCAGTTCCGCGATCCTATACTGTGCATCCTATTTCCTTATTTTCGTATGTTTGAGCTGTGAGACATTATACCCAGAACAGAGTCCATGCAGAGCAGATCTTGCTGGTGAGTTTTTATTTTTTCTTTTTCCAGTCTCTTGAATCGCAGCAATACCGGATTCTAGCTTGCACGCTCTCCATTCCTTCCATGAAATCAGGCACTATACCTCCTGATGATCCTACTTCCCAGCTTCCTTAACCCCATTACATGTTTCAACTAGCAGGAATTCATGAAGTGCCCCAATCGGGAGGAGACGTTTCGTCACTTGGCCTGTGTAAGTGACGGCATAAGGTGACTTACGCCTAGCGGATTGTGAAAGCCTCTGTAGGACAGCCAATTGCTGTTGGGCCCTTGCGGCGACTGCGACGTCCCTTTGCGGTAAGCATTTGGTTTGGTCACCCGCGTTGCCTTCATTTGGGCCTTATGGGCCCCTTGGCAACATCCGGGCCAAGTGCAAACCCGTCGGAAGTATCCTACGCTTCGACGTGGGTTTTAGAAGATCTATAGCCCAGCAACAACCTATCTGATCGCAACTCAGTCCCTTGCACGAGACACACTGACAATGATGTTATCACCGTCCCTAAAAGATTAATTTTCCAAGAGCTATATGCAGCCACACCATGATCTCAGGACCGGAGCTGTCGTGGAGACCAAACCCGCCAGTCTCGCCTTGCAAGGAGCTGCTAATGGAGGACGACAATTTCGTGGGCTAGCGGACGCAAATCAAAATATAACATAGGGGTTATATACTGATAATGACAGTCCTTGCGCTCTGCGGGAAAAATCCCGCACTCGCCCTCACTGGTACATAGAAACCGCACTAGCCTTGCGAAGCTGCACATATTTCCAGCGTATCGACACTATAATTCTGACCCAGGTAGAATACTGCAAACACATCAACACACAACTTCCCAGCCGAAAGCTAGCTACCTAGCAAGAGGAGAAACGTGAACTTTTTTTTTCATGCGAGATAACCCGACCCCCTCAGAGACCTCTCACACTAGAATCTACAACTTTGAGTGCATTATGCAATGCTCGGGTCATTTAAATCGCGAACGCATTGCCAAGCGCAGGCGATAAATTCTGGCAAGTATTCGAACGGAGCCTTTCCCGATACCGCGGCCACCTCGGGAAGCTATTGATGGCGTCTTAACTACAGTAAGAGCGCACTGCTTTGTGGCCGTGTCGTATATAATTACTGAGCCCGCAGAGCCTGCCATTGTCGGGCAGGATCGCGGCCAAGCATGAACAACTCATTAACTTTTATCTTGTAATAAGGACGCGGATAAGGCGGAGGACTTGGGGTAGAAGTCGCAAGCCCCAAGCGATAGCAACAAAAAAAACGCATTAGCGAACTGTTCAGCCGACTCGCAGTCGCTGTCGCCCGAAGGAAGTAGTCAGCTTTGCCTGGATTTCAATGAACTCCGTAGTGCCGGAAAAAGCATGACAAATGCCAAACGCGCAATTGTCAGAGTGCCAGAGCATATCCGTCACGGAGCAGCAGAAGTTATTACGAGAGTCTCTCGCAGCTATCCGATGTTAACACTACAGAATTTGTCCAACGCCTACTTCGGCGAAACAGCTTGATCGCACCTCGTTTCCAACCAGAAGTGGCAGATCGATGCGCATGAGTAAAGGCAAGCTTTTAAAAGATAGTTCGAAAGGCAGTTGAACACGGTTTGCTGCGAGAAAACCCCGAGTACCTGTCCAACGGGCACCAACGAGGAGGGAAGAAAGAGCTACGACTCAATAGGCCCAGAATGAAGAGAAAACGCAGTTGGCGGAAGGCGACAATCCTCCATACCAAAGGCTCAATCTATAGGTTCCCGCTTCTGAAGATACAGCAAAAAAAGCACCAGTCCAGAGCCCCACGAGGCAGAGCAGCCCCGCATTTCGGGACCCGGCCAAGTTTAGGCACTCCTAGCAGCTTTGCTTAAAACAGATAAGGGCCCCCCAATAGCCGGATGTCTAGCCAACTACCTCGAAAGTAAAAAAAAAAAAAAAAAAAAAAAAAAACCCTGCAAGTCAGAGGACAGGATATCACAAAGTGAGCGAGAGTGCCAACTAGCGGATAGCTAGCGAGATAAGCCAAATTGAGACTAAATCTAAGAGCTTCCGGCTTTCTCCCCGGATGTGTGATAAAGGGAGCCAGTGTGTAAACACTAAGACTCCTGCCCTTTTTTTCTTTTTTTTTTCCCGAGCAAGAAGATGAGTGATTTGTGGCAAAAGCAGTCACTGGCCTATGGCGTTGGCTGATCGTAGCAGTCCTTTGGACAGTATGACTACTAAAATGTGGAGACTGTTTTTTAGAAAGAGGACCTACTACCACTACTACGTGCCAACCTTTCAACATCCGAGGCCAAACTCCCATGCAAAGTCTCATTCGTCTTTGGTGACGCGGTTGTGCAACTAAATTTGGAATATATGTTTTCTATGATCGCTTCCATAACGTCTTCTCAACAGCGGCCATCAATGCTTCATTAGCTGTTCCGTTCGTACTCTGGGATAGTCTGTAAGATTTCGGAGGCTGTCCTTTCAATGCTACGAAGAGTGCAGCAACTTTATCTTCAGCATTCCAGTTTGTTTGTTGTAGCAATGCTCGCCCCACTAAATATAGCCGCGACCGAATCACAAATTGTCATCAAATCCTCTAACGGGAGTCCAAGGAAAAAACAAAAAATTAATAAAAAAAAAACTTGCGTTTCAACATGGGTTGGACCATAAGGAAAGGGGTGTTGGAGGCGTTGGTTTCCACATTACAATTGAAGAGATGGTTGGTGTCATTGTGGGGACACATGCAAGCTGCGGCAATATTTGTATGTCTGGGTTGATTCTGATAGGTAAGAGTTAACCTGTTTACAGTATTTCAGAACGAGGTTGAGCAAGACTGTGACACGCGTTTCCTTGGGGAGTATGCGTTTTCCTTTCCGCGAGTTCTGGATTATTTTTCTTGAGTACTGGATTCACCGGGCAATTACGGAATTAAAGTTCCGACGCCTGTGGATGGAGTTTTCACCAAGGACCTGTTGTGTTTTTTCGCTTCATACGGGCTGGTTTCTCAGGGCCGTGTTTCTTCAAAATGCTTCCGGAGATGGACTCCTTAGGCCCTAGGCGGTGCTGATTCGTCAATCAGATGTCTGTTGGGATGCTCAGGTTTCTGGGTATTCAACAGGAACTGTTTGGTCAGCATCTCATTTCCTCCCTGATGGGGAGTATTCTCGCCTCATTATGAGATGGTTGTTCTGGGGGACATAATTTTTAGGCTTTGGCGACCATATGGGTGAAGGTAGCCCGTAATCGGCGGGCTAATTGCTTTTTATGTGGCATAGCTTTCTTTATCTTTTTCCAGGTGCTGCGAGGGAAGTTGATTTGAGGATTTATAGTACGCGCTCTGAATTCTCGGAACAATTGCGTTGCGTGCGCCACCAAAATGTAGATTCCTGATCACACGGCACACCCAAGATTTTGGGGTGTAGGACAGTCGGTAGCGTAGTGTGCCATCCGTCGTGGATGTTCAATATGGTCGGCATTGGGGCGTCCATGTGTGTAATATAAGAGTCGCGCTGCAAGATTTAGTCGTGGTGACAAGGCCAGGACTGTTCGCGAGCGAAAAACACTGAAGAGAGTCAGGGAGATAGCCGTTTATTTTATTGCATAGCTCGTCGATCTCTGGGCCTGGGCCTGTGGCCATTATTGTGCATGTCATCGGCGTAGGAATGCGATTGTGACTCCTCCGGTGGTGAAGGTAGCTTAGTATCTGTAGAAATTAATACAAAAGATGGGGATAGGACACCACCCTGTGGCACCCTGTATTTATTCTACCTTGGTTTTGATGTTTCGTTTCTAGAATTGCATCCGATGCCTGCCAGACCACCAGATAATTTCGTGCGGTCCACCTTTTCAAGACATGGGGGAAGGGTATAGACCCTTCCAGGTCTGCAGTAATGAGACATGGTTGACCGTATCAAAGTGGCTTTTGATAGGTCTAGCGCTACGAGTACTGTCTATGTGGGGGTGTTGATCAAACGCAATTTATCTGGGTGCTACTGACATCTCTAGCGCGGAGTAGTGCTATAGAGTTTTCTGAACATCGCTCATGCTGATGAGGGCTAGCTGCCACAAAGAGTGCTTGGGAAATAAGGAGCCAAATGGCTTCAAGCGTCTTTGGCCACTGGCGAATAGGAGAGATATCGGACGATATGACTCACCTACGTTATGACTGGGTTCCCAGGCTTTAGTAAGCGGGACCACCTTGGGCCTTGGCCATTTCTCGGGGATGGCAAAGGTGGAGAGAGACAGGTTGAAGACATGCGCTTAAATATTTGAACCCTCTTTCCTAGGTTTGTGAGTTTTAATCGCTATCCGCATGGCCTATGCGTCTGGCCCACATGCTTTGGATGGTTACAAAATAGCCGCGACCAATGGCGTCCGCAACCTCTCTAGCGGTGATGTGTTGGGTGTGAACGCGACTGAATTTGTGTTTTCTCGTGCGTGTCTATGGCTCTCCGCTCTCATCTTTGTCGCCGTCGGATGCATTATATATTGTCAGCAGTAAAGCGCTCGCGCATTTTTCCGCATCCGACAGCTACCTTACTCGCCAAAGGCGATGGAAACCTTGTGTCTTTGTGCTTAGTCGGATGGCGATTAGTGGACTTTCACGGTGGACCAAAGTTTGTATCTACACGGTAGAGAGGTGACAACCATCTTAGGGCTGCCTTCCCATTTCGCCCGCTTGTGTTCGTCCACAAGCACTCTGATTCGCTTGGTTTATATTCCTTATGTTGGGGGTCGTCCTCGAGATCAAGCTTGTCTGTATAAGGTCGCGTTCTCCCTCGCTAAGCTCGCGGCCGAAATCCGCACGGGTAGTGGGCGGCCGATTCGGCGATTCTCCGGCGTGATGATGTGCCGAGGCGGATCAATTCGATGACCTTCACGGAAGGCAACGCTCCCCTTGCGGCATCAGTCGGGATGAGGGAGGGGCCGCAAAGCGTGCTGTCATGTTGCAGATTTATATTCTTCCACTTCCTTTTCTTGAAGTTTAGATGAAGTGCGGTTTTTCGGTGACGATGAACTCGGCGGTACGCTCGAACGAAATAAGTTATGGGCAGGTGGTCGAAGCCCCCCCCCCCCACAACCCCCCCCCTCCGCCCCCCCCCCCCCCCCTCCCCCCCCCACACCCACTATAGAAATGTTACCATCGGCTCGCAGTGACGCAGTCTACGAGTTCTGCGCTCACGATTCTGAGATATCTGGCGAGCATTGTCTGGACAGCTTCCTACCATACAGTGTGCGTCTCCGCGTTATTGTGCAGAACGTCGTTTCTTCTTCTCTATTTGATCCGCACAACATCCATCACCCCTACTGTCGCCCGCAAGTTTGACTGCCATAGGTCGTGATGGGCATTGAAATCGCCTAAGATACTGCGATTGTCTTGCCAAATGGGAGTTAAGGCACGCGTCACTGTACGCTTTCTTCACATCTCGATTTAGGGCCGGTATACCACTGGGGCACAAACAGGTGGACATGGAGGGATGTACGATGTTGATGATTTCTAGATTGCATCGCCTGACCGACAGATAGGCGCATTGACGTTCTAAGACATTGTCTGCGGTCGAGTTGCTAGGATCAAATATATGATTGCACAGAGTGGTGTATATAAACGCGAGGCCGCCTCCATTTCCGCTCTCGCGGTCCTTTTCCTGTGGACATTAACCCAGAGCAGGTCTGCAGTGCAGAATCTTGCTGTGAGTTTAGTCTCTTGAATCGCAGCAATGCGGATGTTGTTGCCCTTCATGAAATCGCACTTATCTCCGTATCTTCCCAGTTTTAGTCCATATACAGTTTAACTGCAGAACTCTGAAGTGCCTGAGGGTGACGCCGCCACTCTCAAGGGGTAATGTGACGTGGTGGACTACGCCTCGTTGTGGAGGCCAGACGCGACTTGCTGTTGTTTGGCCTTGGACTCGCGCCCCTCGCCAATGCATTGGGGTACCCGATGATGTTTTGGGATTTTGCGACTGGCAACATGGCGCGATGAAACCGTTCGAGGGTGGACCGTATCGCGGAGACCAGAACATCTAGGAAGTGGCACCACCCAAGGCAGGAGCTGCATTGAGCGGATGTCGCAAACCTATATATTCGTGCTGGCAGACGGTGCAAAACGGAGGTAGGGACTAGAGTCTGTTTCCCTGACCTGCACGATTGCTGCCAGAAAAGAGGGGGGGAGAAGAAGACGGGGGCAGGGGCTGATGCTCAGCATTGCTACCAGCTCTACTACGAAGGTAGTAGTTATGAGTGGTATCAGCTGTTTGAGTTGTTGGCGCCGTGGGGCGCGAGCAGCAGCGGGTACTTGTTGTGGCTTGCTGAGCAGCGAGGCTGCTGGAAGGTAGTGGAGGGGCGCTTAGCGTAGACTACGGGACGCCCTTGGTGTGAGCAGCAAGGAGCCCACAAAAGATTTATAAAAGTTACGTGGACGTCGGGTTTTGGGATCAAGACCCAGACAAACTGTCCGATGCAGCCATCCCTTGCACGAGACACACTGAAACAGAGTATGACCGTCCCTAAAAAGATTCTTTTCTGGCAATGCAGCAAAACCATTTCTCAGGACCGGGGTCAGGAGACGGACCCGGATTGGGTTCGATACCTTCCCGGAGTAAGAGAATATGTAGCAGTCCTGCTCGCAAGGAGCTGCTGGGAGGATGACACATTTGTGGGAGGGACGAAACAATTAAATGGGGTCACACTGAAATGACAGTCCTTGGTCGGGAAAAATCCCGAGTCGCTCCGGTACATAGAACCGGACTGCCTTGGGAAGCGGCATTCCAGTTGTGTTACTGTTGCGGTCTTCTCAAATTGTAGCTTAAAGGCCTGGAAAGGAACAGAACCGTCAAGGATGGTGTTTTTACCTTTGGATTACTCGCTTGAAAACTGCTGTGCGATTTAGTTGCAACTGCTCGATACGTCCTCTCAAGCATCCACCTCGGCCTCGATTTTTTCCTCAAACTGTACAATGTTTTGTATCCTGAGCCTCCAGCTTCGATGTTACCCTTATCTGCTGTGCTTCAGCTCGCGAAGATATGAGGGCCTCCTGTGCTTTCAACTGCTCAGCCAACTGAGATTTACATATATTGTCTTTTGCTCTTCCAGTTGGGAATGCCCATATATGTTTATGTTCTTCCAGTTGAGTTTTCCATCTTGGAATGTAATCTGTTTGCAAGCTCAATTGGAATATCTGTTTTCTATGCTCGCTTCCATAACGTCTCTCAACAGCGGCCATCAATGCTTCAAGTGTTCCGTTTCGTAATCTGGAATAGTCTGTGAAGATTTTCGGCAGCTGGTACTTTCAATGCTTACGAAGAGTGCAGCAACTTTTATCTTCAGCATTCCAGTTGTTCACTGTTGCGGTCTTCTCAAATTGTAGCTTAAAAGACCTGGAAAGGAACAGAACAGTCAAAGGATGGTGTTTTTACCTTGGATGATCCGTTGAAACTGCTGGGCGGATTTAGTTGCAACTGCTCGATACGTCCTCTCAAAGCATCCACTCGGCCTCAATTTTTTCCTCAAACTGTATAATTTTTGTATCCTGAGCCTCCAGCTTCGATGTTACCCTTATCTGATGTGCTTCCAGCTGCGAGGATATGCGGGCCTCCTGTGCTTTCAACTGCTCAGCCAACTGAGATGTCATATATGTCTTTCGCTCTTCCAGTTGGGATGCCATATATGTTTTATGTTCTTCCAGTTGAGTTTCCATCATGAATGTAATCTGTGTCGACATTTCTGACATACGCGTTTCTTGTTACTTCAATCTTCGATGTAATCTGTGTCGACCATCTAACATACGCGTCTCCTGTGCTTCTATCTTGGATGTTATACGGCTCTCCTGGGATTCTAGTTGGGATGCCACTGACGATGGTTGAGCAATTATTGCAGCCAATATCATGTTCAAGTCTGTGCTCGTAACTGTCTGCGATGTTTCGTTTTTCTCTTCAATTTTAGTTGTTGTCGACATCAAGATGAAAGACATACTCTTCCACGTTAATTCCTTCCGCTTCCATTGCCTCTCGTAGTCGTGCCTGAAGTTCGAGTTTAATACCGGTTGTATTCAATCCATGGCTCTCCAACTCCTTCAGTTGCTGGATCTTCAATTCACTGAACTTTGCCATGTCCTTGTTGTCCTCTGGAATTTATTCAACAATTCCTCTTCCGACACCAATTGTAACGAATTTACTGCAATTCCGCTTATTTCAAATCTTCTACTAAGGTTCGAGTCACTAAACTGTTGAATAAATAAAACCACTATTCAATAATGCAAAATGGCCTTTATTAAAGTACTTCATAATAAATAACTCTACTATTGCCCCACAGATTGCGTGCTTAATCAAAACTGATTATTGCGCCTCTACCGGCGTCGCCTTTTATACTGTTCGGTTTACTCGTTGACATTTCCAGGCGGTTCTGTTCTGGAATCTACTAGTTGGTTATCTGCTATAAGTTTCTCAGCTATAACTACAGATGCACAATTTTATAGCTTCTCTCACAGCTCATGCGCGTGTGTTTGTGAGCGACGCTTCCACAATTATATTGCATATCTCAGAGAAGATATCTGCATGTGTCTGTACGCTACTCCTCCGCTGCGTGTACCTACATATGTGTAGACACAATGATTGAATTATTTATGTAGATACATAATGATTGATTTATGGATGTGCATACAAGTCACTCCCAGCATCGGCTTAGAGATGGCAGTACGCCTTAGTGTTGCTTATATTCGTAACAATATGTATATACTATATATACCACCATATATATACTATATATACCACCGATCTTTATGATTTTTCAGACAACAGTATATGCTATATACGTAAGCATTCGTTGAAATTTGAAGCCTCTAGCTCTTAAGACAGGGCAGTGATTTCGCGAAAATGTGTTCCAGAACAATTGTATCTCCTGCTTGGTTAACAGCTATATACATGTATATCTGTAGTCCATGCCTCTCGCATAGCAATATGCGTGAGTAACTACTTCGGCTGATGACCACATGTATGTGTGTGAAATATCTCTTCGTTGCCTTGTATGTATGTGTGTAAATGATGACTAATGTATTCATGTACACAAAGCGATTTTTCATCACTGTAACCATCAG
>JARSSU010040745.1:0-82500 GCA_029619165.1 Eurosta solidaginis
TCTGTCCATCCCTTGTCAAACTTTATTAATGACACTGAAGATGGCACAAGGACTACATTGGTGTACCTCAAACTGAATTTGACAAAGGGAGACAGGATAATCGTCCAATATACATCAAATATCTTGCGGTAGTTTAAGCGGAAAGCTAAGTGATTTAGAAATGTTTATGTAGGTAGTTCATATTTACATGTATGTACAAGACCGACGCTGCTACTATTTCAGATCATCCGAAAGGGTTGCCACCTAGGCGCTTATTTTATACTAGCAGGATACCGTCGTTACTGGTATTTGGGAGTATATTAAGTAAGATAATTGGTGGATTTTAACGCATTCTCCCGTTACTCTAGTCAAGAAATCAGTGTATAAGTTTATTGATCTTTTCTAAATGTATCACCAAATTTGTCTCATTCTTACCCTTTATTATTCATTACTCACCCACTTCTCATTTTACAAAGCCTACTCTCTGCTTCTTTTTTCTTAGTCCCTCATTCTCTAATTTATCATTTTTGCTTTATTTTTGAATGATTTTATTTTATCACACACAATTCTTACTCAAATCTCTTACTTAATAAAAATGTTTTAGCTGCACATTTTTGTCTACATCTCATATTAGACAGCTATTTTTACAATGGAATGATTAAATTTAATAAAACTTTTAAATCACTTAAGCAGTCGTTTAACTTTTTGTGAATTAAATGCTATAAACAAACAAAGTTCTGCACTTAAGTAGCGTACATGGGTACGAGTAACTTTGTGACATACAATTTATCGCACACCCAGTGGCACACGTGAAATGAAAAAAAAAATTTGTTTAAAATTCTTAGTTCTGAAATATGTTAAAACCTTCTTCTTGATCGAGGAACCTATAGCCAAAATTTGGTGATGTTTGAAGTGTGGAAATCCGTTTCGTAGGAACACCACCACAGATTGTTGATTTTTATTATATAGATTTGTAAGTCAGCTACTGTCTGGAAACGGTAGTTTGACCCATTTCTATAAAATTAGGCTTGAACGTGTGCAAAAAACGTTTGTTCGGTTCGCGCTGCGCTCGTTGAATTTTCTGACCGAGTCCTCATATAAGGCCAGGTGCTCACTTATTCAAACTAGAGTTCTGGAATGGACAATGTCCTATCGCTCGAGTTTGTTGATGAAATTCAACAATGGTGTAGTTGATGCACCTGTATTCTTAAGAGTCTCCGTTTACATATGCCTTAAAGCCTCTTCGTAATGTATCTATTTTTCTATACGGATTTTGTTCGCGAATGCCTATGCCTAACGCGCCTTGCTTAGAGCTTTGTGACGGACTTTAATCGTAATCTCTGATTCTTACAGACATATTGATTTTGCTCTATTCCTAAGTCTTACTTTTAAAAAAAGATTAATTTCTCTGTCCTGGTCAGACAATCTCATACGTCAGCATTTAATTTTATTGTGTCTATACTCAACTTATATATAGTGATAGTAAATATGATCTAATTTATATTTAAACATGTTATCTAAAGAAAGCCTGTAAGGCGTTAAATGTCCTAGACTGAAATAAAGAAATAAATTAAAAATATTACAGAGTTACACAGAAATCTGTTACTCTCTTACTTGGATGATGGCAACTTAAATTTTTAAGAAAGGAGATGTTATGTAAATAAACGTAATTTCTTGTTTTTGGCAGCAAAAAGTGTGGAATATTCATGACAAGTCTATGGAAAAATTAGATATTCCGATCGCTCATTGCCTTTTATGATTTGAGGAAGAAGTGGCCATATATTCTTTCAATTAGAAAAAGTTGTTCATAATCGGTGGCAACACCAAACCTCAGAAGTGATTTGGCAAACCACCCCGAGTGTATTTCTGCTTGAAAAGCTTGTCGTGAACATTCATCGATAGACTGTTCGGAGTCTTCATAAAACATCAGTACCCGCAAGATGTCGTCTATGAGAATTGTAAAGGATGTCGTATGATAGGAATATGTGATCTATTTTCAAACACTTATTGAAAGTTATGTACCGTCCTTCGCATAATCACTTTCCACTTTCACGATAATATTCTAAATGCTTTCTAAAACATCTTACTTTGAACAACTTCAAAAATGTTCGTGCGAACTAAAAATACGCTCCAACGTGGCGCACACAAAGATTGGCTTATACGAAGCAAATTTCAGCTTCTAATCAAAACTTTGTACAGTGATGAACTTCGTCATCGGTAATTTCCATTTATCAGCAACAACAATATAGAAGGAATATTGTCTTAGGAACCAAGCTGAACTACTTCCCAGGATTCAGCTGGGTTATGAGTTTGTCTAGAAAAATTCATCAGTGCAATGTCACCTTCAGGAAGAAAAGTACTTTGCTGCCTGGTACAGTGTTTCCTTACAGAAAATATGTACACACAGCACATGATCGGTGCATCATATGCATAACAACAAATATATATAACTGATTTGTACACATCTCACCACGCAACTCACTTGACTTAAAAAAACACATAAATAAAACAAATTATAAGACATTTTTCACTGAAACTTCATTCCTCCTTGTTTTCTGTCAGCATCATGCATAATTCATTCGCTTTCATTTTGTCACAAACATCACCCACCACTATTCATAAACTTATTTAAAGCATATTGGCATATAATTATGTGTCCAGTTTCGCTATTAGCACGGCTCTGCGTTGGCTGCCAAATTAGTATAATAATTATAAATTCACTCTGTTTTCCATCTGTTAGTAATTTCTGGTGCATGTCACTTCACTTTGGGATGCTGGGCTGCTGCAAACATATATTGTTCTTAATTATTACCCCAAAATACATTTTAATACTGACTTTAGCTTTTCGTTAATGAGTTTGCTGTTATTAGTGAAACATTGTTTTTTATTGAATGGGTTTATTGTTTGTGTTAGTTGCTTGCCAGCAGCTAATTGTTTTATTAACTTGAGCATTTGACCGCTGTGCACAAATATTTATATATGGTTTTGTTTTGTTTTTCAAAAGGCTAAACAATTTGTGTACGGGTATCAAAAACCAATACTATAACTATTCGCCAGGTTTTGCTATTTAGTTTCCACTGAGACTTCTTTCGTTGGCACGAAGTTCTTATAGTCATGTGATCAAATCATAAACGACGGCTTGAACAATTATCTATGAAATTATGCAATCCTTGCTGATATGATGACTCCGCATTCAAAAGCAGGTCCATTAGCATCGCTTTTTTACAGGACTTGTATATGCATAAATCTAGACATGTCTGAGAGAGACTTATGGAAACCTAAATTGCATGATTCCTGCTCGGGGACAAGCACGAGCGGTTTCCTATAATCCAATTGTTGCAAACTGTCCTATGTAACGAGTCAAATCCTGTTATAAATATAATGTATCATACACATATTTAGCAGGCGAGACTCTGCGTGATGGTCTAGAATATCCAATATTTTCTTACTAAATCGTTCCAAGTATGGTCGGGCTAGTGACCAGTCTTGCTGCGTGTTACCGGAGACTGTACCGAGTCTATATTCGGCAACAGACTCATCAACATCGATAACACTCCTCCAAGCTTCGGGTGAGGAGACAACAATAATATGCCTGATTCAAGTTACTATTATACTATTTATTTTATATTGAAAGCTACTGTGAATTTGTCAGAAATTTTAAAAATTCACTCTATTCCAAATGCTTACACTAATATTTTTACGACATTTTCACATAAGCTGTGAAATTTTCGAGTATGAATGTGAGGCATAGTGGTTGATTTTTTTATAGTTGTAAGAATTTCACAGTTTCGACTGTTCTCTCGACTTTGCGAACGAATTACGAAAGTCCATATCAGATTTTCTGTCTATTATATGTATTTATATGCTGTTGTAGTAAAATCTAAAAGGGACAGACATACTGTGCACTCTAGTCACCCTAACAATTACACTTTATGTCAATTATTCATTTTTCTGGATTTTCATTTTTTTGAAATATTATGCACAATAATAAGCACGTTTTCACAAGCGCATCCACACACACTTTGTAATTAATATGACAATCGGCATTTGCTCTTTACCTCTTACTTATTACAATTCCGCTATTTCTCCGGCACAGGTTTGTCTATGTTGCTGTTGTTGTCATTATATCTACAAAAACACTCCAGTAAAGTTTGAGGAGCGTTTTGGAATGTGACACGAATATCTAGACAATATAGTCAAGTTTGCCACTTACTGATACGAGCCCGACTGCTCAATAACGATACAAATTATGACTTATCTATATAATCGATAGAAAATGGGAAGTAGGAATGGCGCGTGCTTGATGAGGTAAAGAGAAGGTAGGTCTATCACTGACTAAAATTTAGGGAATGTATGGAGACTCTTTACTGCTGAACTGTAGAACTGCCAGGACTATTAAAGGCGTGTACAAGCAAGACATAACAATCAGTTCAAGTTCAAGCGCTATAGAGTAAATTGCGGTGAAGTTTTATTGAAGCCTCAATTGCTTTTCCGCAGTAAGTGAAGCATAAAATTCTCTAACTAGGTATTCACAGTATTTGCAGGATTTGTTTGACAGTGCACATCCATTTGTGAGAACACCTTTAGCGTTTTCTTATTACAAAATATTTTATGATACAAGAGAGAACTGTATCTATTTTAAATATTTCTCTATTGCTACATAATACATTTTCACATATTTTATTATTTTTCTTTTCCAGAAAGCTGCCAAGGACCACACGAAAAAACGTCTACTTAATCATCTACTATCCACCTATAATACACTCGAACGACCTGTATCGAATGAATCAGAACCATTGGAAGTAAAATTGGTTTAACACTGCCAACAAATTATTGATGTGGTAAGTATCTGAATTCCAAATTTTTTGCACACAACACCAACTGAATACAACATTTTTTATTTGAAAATTTAATACTTCAAAAAAAGAAAAAATTCAAAACACTAAATAGCAAACAAAAAAATTATAAAAAAAAATAAAACTACTTCACATTATTCAACACACAAGAAATGGTTTAAAATCACAAATATTAGTTTAAAAAGCCGAAAAACCCACAAAATCAAATTTTTTTAATATTTTTTCATAGAAAAAAATTTCATATCTTGTTTTTAAAATTTGAAAAAAGAAAACAGTTTGAAATATTAATACATCTAAAATTTTTTATAGGACGAAAAGAATCAGATTCTGACCACAAACGCGTGGTTAATTTGGTAAGTGACATGTACCCGTACAAGAAAATAATATTTAAAATTTATGTTGTGATCATGCTTAAGCATTAGAAGAAAAATGAAGAGCGACGCTATTTTAACGAAACACTTTTTTTACTTTTTACTAAAACTAATATTTTCTCAAGCTTTTTTCATAAACTGAAATGAAATATGCAATATATGCAAAATTTTTTTAATAAATTTTTTATTAAGAAGCTTTCTTTTATTTTTAATACATTTTTTTTTCATTTTATTTCAAAAAAAGGATATTTTTTTCTATGCAAGCAAAATAAATAAAATTTTTTTTAACTTAAAATTTTTTTTCTTCAAAAGCGCAGTTCACACACACTTCACAGTGAATACTCTTAAATGTTTAAATGTGATATTAACCTTTGTTATTGGCTTCAATGTGTGTTCTCTATGGAAAAAAATGCATAACTAACCTAATATTAGATTTAAACAAAAAATAATAATAAACAATACACATCAAAAAATTAACTATTATTTATTGGAAAATCTATAAAGCCATTCAGAAGCCCTGCACACAATAAATATGTACACCTTGCGCTGCTCTGACTGACGATTTATGCAATTTAATTTTAAATTTTCCCCAAGAAATATTAGCTCAGAGCTCTGAAAAAACAAGCTAGAAACCATTTCGATTTTTTTCTCGAGTTAAAGTAGTTTAAAAGTCGGTGTAAATATTTTTAAAATTTTTGGCCACATCCCTCTCCATAATAAGCATAATTAAATATTAGTTTTCATTAAAAATTAAATGCTCATGATTTTTGGGAAACAATTCCTAGTTTTCGGGGCGACTTTTTAACTATTCTAAGTCAACAAGACTAAGTTCTTGCTCGGGCGCCATGTTGGCCACCATAGTATGGCGAAATGATAGCAAGGTGAGAACATCCCGAGCATATCACTTCAAACTGTTATATTATTTAAAAGTTGCTCCTCAATAATAGTATAATAGTAATAATAAAAGTGTAAAGCAATTGTCTGGAAGCAGTTTTTAGCTGAGCTTCTATATATATACTTTGGCGGCCAACATGGTGCCCGAGCAGGAACATAATTGTTAATATAATGTATTGGGCCTCCAAACAGAGTTTATAATTTTTTAATTACAAAGAATTAAAAGTGTATAAAATTTTCTTAAACGTTTGGTGCAAAAATTTCAATGAAGAAAAATTATTAAAAACTAAAACGAAATCTAATAGAGAGTTCGTTAGAATGCTGTATCGTATCCAAATTAATAGTGCGTTAGGTTAAGAACATATTTGTAAGATCATTACTTATATAACTCATTTTAGTTCTTAAATTTTTAATTCTTTTTAATTTATTAGATTTTAAGTACTTTTTTTTACATTTTTGCATTACTTTGCTAGGGGTCTTATTATCGCACCTAATTTGATTTCTAATTCGCAATTTTTTTTACCCGTAATACAAAAAAAAAGATGTCAAAGCGTAATATTATCTTTAAATTTGCAATGAACATAAGTATGTATGGGTTTAAATTTAAAACAAATGCTTCATTTAATACAATTTCGTAAATCGACATTTCACCCTTGAACCAACGAACCAATAACCTGTAACAATTTAACTAGCGCTGAACGTAGCACAATAACTGACAGTAATTTGAGCAACTCAGCGTAACAAAAATCCATAAAAAAAAACCATGTAAAATATAATAAAAACGGCAGAAATAACAATAATACACATACGGTTAAAAATTTGAGTATAAATCTGCAACTTTTTGTATTACATACAGACAAGAATAAAAAACAGAATTTTTCAAATTTCTTAGTTCATTTCTTTTTGTTTTCAAATTGACCGCAAAAACGTCTATGAAGTTTTGAACTGAAACTAAACGAAACCTCATCGAAAACGTTTTCCAGAAAATTTTAAAATTCAAGCAAATTTTGCGAAACCTTCAAACTTTTTACTTGGTGTGCTCTCAATTTTTGTCTGACAAAGTACAAGTCATGTATCTCTCAAAACTCGCATTGTTTTTTGGCAATTTTTTTCCGAAGGATTAATCAGGTTTTCTTTCATTTAAAAAAAATTTCAAATTTTGTGTGCGGAAAATTTAAAACAACCTTCGGGAAAAATTTGTCAAAATTTATGTCATTTGAGAGACCAATAACCTGTACTTTGTTAGATTAATAGTGATATGTTTGAAAACGTTTTTTGAGACAAAAAAAGTCCCTGAGTGGAAGTGCTATTGCAAGACGGTGCACGCCCTCTTCAGCCTGACATAGCATAAGAAGCTTAATTTGTATATGCCATAGTTAACTAAGTTTAAGCTAATAAAGGTGGCCTTTCAGTGCGATTCCTGCCAAATCTTTTACCTGCAGGCGCAGAGCTTCTTAAAAAATAGATGAGTATTAAAAAACTAACGAACGAAAGAGAAGAACTAGTTTCTATTATGTAGAGCCTTCTTCCCCTTTGAACTACCCTATCACTCCATCAATTCGAGTAAAGTTCCTTTTTTAACTTTGCTGGATCTATTAACAGAGCACAGTGTTCTTAATCTCAGGGAGGTGGGTGCTTACCCCCACGTCGGGCGCCATTTTACGTGGCTACCGCTACCTCTTTCGTAAGAGAAATAGTTCTTGGCATGGATAGCCTGGCTGTAGCATGTCTGCTTGCAGGAGCGGCTCGTTCAAATATACTCTTTCAAATCAACAGCAGCCTATGTCAGGAAACCTTCTTCGATTCACAAAGTTTGAGCGTATTTTGTAAGCGAACTGATTTACACATAGTACTTACTTGAATCTTATTATCTTACATTAAAAGTCTCAGTAATGTCTCTCTGTAAATAATGCGAAGGTAGAAAGGACAATAGTAAACGATAGCTCTATATCCCACCACTGCGTTTACTGTGCTTAATCAGATCATCACAAAAATTTTACACTTTCCAAGTAACCCAAGCGATGGCAGCAAACATCTCGGCGCCATTTTAATTTGTTGACCAACGTCTTTAAGATTTATTTTGTTCCCTGACTTTGGCATTGCGATCAGGTTAGAAGACAGAAACTTTGTGAAGGAACTTTCACCAACCATTAGCAAAGTTCTTAGCAATACACATACCTACATATCGCAGCTGAAGCCAATTAATTTGAATTGAAATAAGAAATATATGGCCACATATCTGGGCCTCAAACAAAGCGAATCTATGCCACATGATGTGAGTTCCAAGCAAACAACAACAAAACAAATGAGATAACAAATCAAATATGTAACAAATACAAATAAATTTGGCAGTAAATAAAAGCTGAATTGTGCATAGAATGGAAAAGAAACAAATTTTAAAGTAAATATATACCTTTACCTACATATGTATGTATGTAGATATGATGTGGATATAACATTGCAAAAGCCAAATATATTTACATATGTATTTTGCATTTGATTTGTTTAATTTTTTTGCATGTTGTTTTTTCTAAAGGCCACTAAATTGAGAAACCATAAATTTGCGAAGAATTCACTCACGAAAATCAACCCGAAAAAATATAAAAAAGTTTATAGCACAAAATATTTTTATAACATGACAATAGCGAAACAGATAAAAAAGACCAAAATGTAGCGCAGGATTAATATAAAAAACGAAAAAAAAATTTTTTTTATTTTTCATGCAGAAGCACTTCGTGTGAAAAATGTAAAGAAAAACTTCGCGCGAAAAAATGCCAATACTAGACTGAGTTGTTGGTTCAAATGTGAAAAGAATGAAACGGGTCAACATATAGTTAACATTTAAAAAACAAAAAAGGCTCCGATTTACAACAATAACTTACATGCATTGTTGGTTGTTGTTGCACTCAATAGTGAAAAATGTGGCATTAATTAAATTGTGAGCGCGGAAATGCTTTAAGTCAGGCATGCTAACGAACGAAACGATATCATTCGTTACGATAATCAACGCTAATAAACGAAACGAAGTCACTTCGTTTCGTTTATTAACGTTAAGATCGTCAAATTAACGTTAATTTGTCGTTCTTAACGTAATAAACGAAACGAAATGACTTCGTTTCGTTTATTAACGTTGATTATCGTAACGAAATGATATCGTTCGTTCGTTAAGCATGCCTGCTTAAGTGCACTATTGACTGATAAAATTTGGTGAGCTGACCTTGCAGCTAAATAAATATTTGAAAAAGAATTTCATAATTGGGGGCAAAGAAAGAGTGTACACTCAAAAAAAACTTTGTTAAAATGAGGAAAACATTTTTAAAAAATTGAGGAAATTTTCAATGTAATGAGGGCGTAGCCCCAATTTTTAAAGATCCAGCGAATTCAGTACTATGGAAGACAATAGCAAAATTAATAATGTATGATATAGCCTCCGTTGTTGTTATTGTTGTTGTTGTTGCTTTAGCGATAAAGGCACTCTCCAAAGGTTTCTGGAAGTATTATCGATGTTTACTGTCTTTGCCGGATATAAATCCTGTACGCTCCGGTAACAAGCACCATTTAGATACTAGCCCGTCCATTTCGGAGATGATTTAATATGACCACAGTGAAATATTTAAGCTATTCGGCCCCCACCGCTAGTTCCATGAGGAGCCTGAGCCTCACTCGATAAATATGTGTAAGATGCATTCATATTTGTAGCAGGATTCCCCTCGAGTATGTGAGGTTGATAATTGGGATGCGGAAGCTGTAAAACAGCCCCTTGAATTCAACTTGCAATATTAATAGAATTTTATTTTAAATGTAATGTGAGTATGGACGTGATTTCGAGCATCATAATATAAGATTCAAGCTTAGTATGCAATTATTGGTTCCAATCTATCAATCTTGTTGAAGTTGGAAATCCTCAACACGTAGACTATTCAAACCCTTCCGCAATTTTTGAATTTATTTAGTGTTTTAGACTTAGATTATGGTGCTCGTAGTATCGTCCATTCCGACATATTATCAATACAATTCTCTTAGTATTGTAAATAGTGAAAAGTGAGTAAATACAAAAAGAAAAATCTCAAAATTAGTCCTAAACACAATTAATTGAGCCATAAAAAGCAACTTTAGTGTAACCAACAAAAAGCAATTTACATGAGAAGATCTCAAGCTGCCACCCCATGTTTTTAGCGTATCATTCCAAGAAAAATATTGGAATTATCATCCTGCATTTCCGATAGGGTGATAAACCATGTTATAAAAATTATATCTTTTGCCAAATTTGTTTTGCAGACAATCGGGTTTCGACATTGCCCATCTTTAGCGCCATTTTTCGAACCAAAAAATTTCATTGAAAATGGCACAATGCCGAAGCGCGTTAAAGTTCCCTTCTTGGAAGTGTCCTGCATTATATTTTTGTTGGTTTATACTAACAAACAAACAAATTCTGAGATATGAGCCCGAACGAAAACTCATGTGCAAACTATTAATCAATCAAATTCGAATATAAAGCTTTCTAAAAAATGTTTCAAAATTATTCGTTGTTCGACCGGCAATCGCGTAAAGGGTGATTCTTCTACTTTCGACATTTCGAACCTCGATAGCAATTGTTTTGTTGTAGCGATAAGGACACTCCCCGAAGCCCTTGGCGAGTGTTATCGATGTTGAAGGCCCTTCGCCGAATGCAGATCTGGTAGGTTCCGGTAATAAGCACCATAAAGGTACTAGCCCGAACATCTCGGGAACGATGGTATGACTCATGAAACTTCTAGGGCCATCCCGCCTTCCACCCTCTAGATCCATCAGGATAGGGTCACCAGAGCCTCGGCTGTAATGAAACTGGAATCACCACGGGTACGTGAAGTGACAATTGGGTTGAAGATTTATATTTGCGCTGGTAACCCCTTGAGAGATGTTGCGCTAACACTACCGCTGAATTAATTTGTTATTTTAGTCGCCTCTTACGGCAGGCATACTACCACGGGTATATTCTAAGCCCCCTAAACCCACTAGGGGGATCTTAGTAGTTTTTTCATTTGATATTCGTCTCTTTCGTCTCGCTTCTGCTCCAAGATTACTTATAACTGTGTATCTCCCCTTCTTCCTTATTTTCTTTTTCTCTGCTTCTTCAGTCTTCGTAGTGATTCACTAAGCTTCTCGACCTCTTTGGAGTCTTTTATATGCTTTTTTCCCCTCTATGCCTTCCTTCTAATCATCGTCTTCATTATCACCGTTTCCATTTTCAAAAACGTTGAAGAAATTCGCTTTCGCTTTTCCAGTCTTTTTGTTATTATTTATTAATAATATCTTTAGCTTTCATATTTATATTTTTGCTAATTTCTTGTTCTCATTTTATAACTGGTTGAATTGGCAATTTTTATTGTGTTAGTCAGCACGTATATATTTTATTTCAGTACCTATCTTTTTCGTTCTTCATTTATATTATTTTCTCTTTCAAATGCTTTAACTTCTGTTTTACTTAACTCTAGCATAGAAAGCTAATGCCAGGGGGCACTGGAACCCATGTTTTATATTCATGAAAACTAGGCGCCGCATCGCTGATAACGAGAAAAGTTTTTCTAAAATCTTTATCTAAGTAAATATAACGAAAAAATCTAGCAACAGTTCAAAAATTTAAAAATTTTTTTTCAAACTTTGTATAATCAAACTTAACTAAACAAAATAATTCAACAAATAAACATTCAAATTCATGAAATCTTAAATCTAATTCGCTTTATGTGCACACGCTTGATTATCTTTTCAAATTTTTCGCCACTCATACATAAAAAGAAAGCGTTGAAATTAAACAAGAATTTAAAACAAAAATAAAATAAATTTCACATGCTGCTGCTTTTTAATAGCGTACAGCAATTTATTAATTTTGAGCTTTGAATGAAACGCATCCATTTTGCGCTAAAACATACATACTAACACACATAACACAAGTATAAATAAAAAATTTATATAAAACGAAATTTTGCTTTTCATTTCGCATGTAGGGATTTTCTACCATAATATAATGCACGCACTTTGCAAAGCAAATAAATATTTTAAATGTGCTTTGACACCAGTGTTAACACATAAAAACTTAACGAATTACTAAAACAAAACTTAAACAAACTCATTTCATAAAATTTGTGCGTTGTTACATTAATAGTTTTTTTTATACGTATAAAAAAAAATTTTCAAAGCGTGAAAATTTAATAAATGAAATCGAAATAAACAATTAGTAAGTGCTATTACTAAAATCACTAATACCGTTAAGTATTTAAATTATTAATTCTAATGTTTCAGTTAACTATTTACATTTTTAAATATATATATATTTTTGCTTTAAATATCATATTAAGTCTTTGGGATTTTCATAAACGAATAAAATAAAAACAAAAATAAAAAAGAATCATACCTAGCAAAATAGTTTACTCAAGGCGCTGAGTTCTTTGTCATAAAAGGGAAAAAGGATGTGGTAATGCACGCTATTTGTTTGAATTGTTGAGGAGGTTTAGAATTGTATATGGATTTAGTGACAGAAACTGTATATCAGTGGTTAAATACGCCCTGAACATGTCAGAATGTTTCACGTCCTATCTCTTAATATCACATGGAGAATCTTCATCCAGTCTAAAATTTATTTCAAAATTTCTTTTCTCACCAAAACCTATGTGAACGGCATCTTTGGAGCAAACTTTCTAATAAGGCAGGGTTTGACTTGTGCTCTTAGAGAGTAGGTATCAATAGTCATTGGTCAATTTTCGACGCTTTTAGCAGTGCATTGCGATCGCGTAGTTAAGCTATGACAAAATAAAGTTTCCAAGCTGATGTCTGTGTCTGTGAGTCTATGTTGAAACTTTGGTCGTTTGCTCATGTAAAACAATGAGGCATCTCTCACCACATGATTGATCCGATGCAACAAAATCCTGCAGTCACTTGCTAGCAAGACTAAGCCCAAAAATATAGTGGCGATGCCGAAAACCTATGTAGCAATTGTATACCTACTTATGTGCTACGCGTCACGCTATAGTCTGCCCTTTATGACACCTGACATCATTAGCATAGCAACGCGGAAATGCTTTCCATAAGCCAGCACAATTAAATTATGAATACATAGTTTCTGTTACCACGAAATTAGGATATATAAAGAGTCGTATTCCGTAAGCACTATGCAGAGATGCAAGACTTAAAACTCAGTAATTTAATATAGACCTTCAATATTCAAGAGCTCGATATGTAAGAACTGCCGTTTTGTTAAGAAGAGTCTGAGCAGGCGCTTAACCTCTCCGGCATTGATTTCGGTAAATTTGTAAATAATGTTTCACCACATGACATATCTCATCTAGCTACCAACTCTCTGTTGAAGCGCTCAGTTTGTTTGGACTTCCGATGAAAAGTCGTGAATGGTCGCACCTAAAGGTGATATCATAGCCGGGCAGCGCTCTGCATGTTCTCGTTCCATTCACGAATGGTATAGCACAGGCGAAGATGGTCCCGTTTTTAATTGGTTTTAACTGCCTTTGTAAGATTATTATGTCTCACTTGAAATTCTGCTTTCAATAGCATTGTGCTTTTGGCGCTCTCTTTTCTAAAAATAGTGTTACGCTGTTTCCTTTTTTCAGAGCTCTCAGTAGATTGTGTGTTTATTCCTTAAAGAATTTTCAAAAAAAAAGAAAATTTTTATATAATAAAAAACTTGTATCAATATGTATTGAGTATGTGCATTAAATATGTTTACCCTTTATAAATGTTTAATTTACTTCAATGTAAATTAGTTTTTCTAAATTAATTAATAAAAATAAGCTTTATTTGAACAATATGTGCTTTAGTGCAAGTCAAAAGATCCCCCAGACCAACCCGACGTTTCGCTAATCATCTTATCATCCTCAGGGGTGAACTACATTTACGAGTATTTCATGGAAAAACGAATTGACCGCCTATAAAATGTTTAAATTAGTTTCAATTTATATTATTTGTTAAGTTATATATTTATGTGTTATGTCTAACTATTCTATTCTTTATACAACATTTTTTGAAATTTTATTTTCCCAAAAGAAATTTTTTTATCCTATGAAATCATATTAAAATTTTACATTCATATTCTTTGTTATAACTGGAAATACTTAGTAAGTGTCTTTGAAAAGAACAATAGTTAAAACAAAAACCTAAGTAACTATGTATATGTAAAAAAAATAAATGTGGTGTTTTTATGTTTTATTTTACAATTTAATGGGTACATGTCATATGAAAAATGTGAGCTTAACAAATATAACATTTACAGTGTTTTAACTGTTATATATATAAAACAAAAAATATTTTCAAAGCTAAAAGCCAGAGAACTTAACGTCTAACAAAATGCATGCAAAATCTAAATAACAATTATAAAGAATATTTTTTTTAATAAATCGTACACTTTTGTCTATGTTTTTCTTTGGAATAGGAGCCAGTATGAAAAAAGTGCAACAAAGAAATTTACAAAAAAACTATTAAAATATTTTTTTTAATTAAACTCGAAGCAAATAAAAATTCATAGAATGTTATTTTAAATATTTATTTCATTTAAATAAGAAATAAAAATTATAATAGCAAGCTTTATTTAAAACAAAAATTCAACAGAGGAAAATCATCAAATAGCAATTTATTTCTGATATTTCTAGCTCATTGCTTTTGTTGTAAATGAATGCAAAAATAATTGTTGGCGCTGCTTAATGTTTTTTTTTGTTGGCTGTAAAGCATTTTTAGCACAAAATTCATTGCTTTTCCAATCGCAGTTCAACAGCAAAAACAAATAAATAGAATTAAATAACTGCTAAATAAATAACACAAAAACACATAAATAAATTTCAATAAAACATAGTCATAATTCTGTAAGTATGATTGCTTGTGGCACACAATTAGATTTAGATTAATATTGATGGCGGTGGAAGCTTAACATCACTAACGACTTTTTCCTTGTTGTAATAATCTGGGGGTTAAAGTGAGTATTATTCTATATCAAACCATAGAAATAAAAATGCTTGCGGCTTTCATTTGCATTAAAGTCATGAAATGAGGAATTGCATTTATTATTATTGATTGAATTTGTTATGATATTTATGTTTATGTACTTGTTAATGAGTGCGTGTGTGAAATGCAATAAGCGATGCAAGCCAAACTTGTCAAAAAACTGTACAATTTTACAACTGAAATCAAACTATTTGGAAAAGACCAGAATTCAGCAAAAAAAACTTTGAAAGGAAGAAGAAGATATATGTATCTGGTGTGGGAGAAATATAGAGAAGGATATGGCAGAGGTAAAGGGAGGTCAGAGGAATAGAAAAAATGACGACTGCTCCTAGGCAAAGAGGAAACAAGAAGAGGGAAACACTTCGAGCAGAAACAAAAGGGAAGAAAAGAGAAAGAGAAGGCAAATAAGCTTAGATATATGTGAAAACAAGTAAGGAATGCTAAGTTCGGGTGTAACCGAACATTACATACTCAGAAGAGAGCTTTGGAGACAAAATAAGGGAAATCACCATTAGCAAAATGAACCTAGGGTAACCCTGGAATGTGTTTGTATGACATAGGTTTCAAATGAAACGTATTAAAGAGTATTTTAAAAGGGAGTGGGCCTTAGTTCTATAGGTGAACGCAATTTCAGGATATCGCCATAAAGGTGGACCAGGGGTGACTCTAGAATGTGTGTTATATGATATGGGTATCAAATTAAAGGTATTAATGAGGGTTTTAAAAGGGAGTAGCCCTTAGTTGTATATTTGAAGGCGTTTTCGAGATATCGACCAAAATGTGGACCAGGGTGACCCAGAACATTTTCTGTCGGGTACCGCTAATTTATTTATATATGTCATACCACGAACAGTATTCCTGCCAAGATTCCAAGGGCTTTTGATTTTTTACCGTTATATTTTGCGTCAATAAACCAATCCAATTACAATGTTTCATTACTTTTTTCACATTTAGTATAGAATTATGGCATTTTTTCATTTTTCCTAATTTTCGATATCGGAAAAGTGGGCGTGGGCATAGTCGGATTTCGGCTATATTTTATACCAATATAAAGTGAGTTCAGATAAGTACGTGAACTAGGTTTAGTAAAGATATATCGATTTTTGTTCAAGTTATCGTGTTAGCGGCAGAGCGGAAAGGACAGACGGTCGACTGTGTATAAATATTGGGCGTGGCTTCACCGATTTCGCCCATTCTCACACAAAACAGTTATCGTCATAGAATCTATGTACCTACCAAATGTCACATGTTTGACTTATGGTCTTAAAAGTATTCCAGACGAATTAAATGAAAAAGGGCGGAGCCACGCCCACTTTGAAATTTTCTTTAATTTTTGCATTTTTTGGCACTATATCATTACTGGAGTTGAATGTTGGCATAATTTACTTATATACTGTAAAGATTTTAATTTTTTGTTAAAATTTTACTTAAAAATTTTTTTTAAAAGTGGGCGTATTCGTTATCCGATTTTGCTAATTTTTGTTTAGCACACATATAGTAATAGGAGTAACGTGCCTGCCAAATTTCATCATGATATCTTCAACGACTGCGAAATTACAGCTTGGAAAACTTTTAAATTACCTTCTTTTAAAAGTGGGCGGTGCCACGCCCATTGTCCAAAAACTTACTAATTTTCTATTTTGCGTCATAGGGTCAACGCACATACAAAGTTTCATCGATTTATCCGTCTTTGGTAATGAATTATCGCACTTTTTCGGTTTTTCGAAATTTCGATATCGAAAAAGTGGGCGTGGTTGTAGTCCGATTTCGTTCATTTTAAATAGCGATCTGAGAAGAGCACCCAGGAACCTACATACCAAATTTCATCAAGATACCTCAAAATTTACTCACGTTATCGTGTTTACAGACGGACGGACGGACATGGCTAAATGAATTTCTTTTTTCACCCAGATCATTTTGATATATAGAAGTCTATATCTATCTCGATTAGTTTATGCCGTTACGGATTACCGTTATGCGAACAAAGTTAATATACTCTATGAGCTCTGCTCAGCTGAGTATAAAGAAAGTAAGATGAAAGAAAGGACTGAAAGAGTGTGGTTCATGGAAAACAAAAGAGAGTAAAAACTAGACTCCCTGAAGAAGGAAGCAACGAAATTATTACGAGAGAAAAGAAAATGTAATATTTTTGTAAACAGCGGTAAAGCTCCAACTCTGTATATCAAAAGAGAATTTTGTTCCCAGAAAACGGTTAAAGATAGATAAATTTACAGCTACTTGTTGGAACTAGAGCTGAGCAAACAAAATCGGCACAGATGGGAAAGAATATGTAAAGGAAGTGGAAAATATGTAGAGAACTGAAAACGCAAGGCAGTGGAACAGGGAGAGGGGCTGAAAAGTAACAAAGAATTGAACGAGAAAAAAATATATGTGAAGGGATAAATAGTTAGGTGAAGAAGGGAATGCAGACAGCAAGAAAAAGAGAGAAGTACGAGGAATCTGAAGGATAATAAGCTCTGCGAGGAGGGAAAGAGAGCGTGGGTGGAAAGAAATAAACAAAGGTCGGAACAACAAAAAGAGGGAGAAAGAGAAGTCAGAATAAGAGTGGACTGCGGAAAAAGAATGGAGAGGGGAGACGGAGACGGAGAGAAAGAAGATAAAGAGAAAGGGAAATAAAAGGGAATTGTATGAAGGAGTGGAAGTGTAATCTAGAGAAAAAGAAGTGAGGTGGTAGCGTGCTCCACCTACCACATCGAAGATCCCGGGTTCAAGCCCAGGGCACAGCAACATCGTATATTTAGAAACAAGTTTTTTCATTTAGAAAAAAGTTTTTTCAACTAGGCCCGAGACGTATTCGATGAGAGTTCGAACAATAAAGCTGAGAAACTTCGTTTTTATAAGTTCATCTCTAGATGCATACGTCACGGCTTTCTCAGTGGCCGAAAGTTCATAAAATTTATGTATATCTCTTTACACTCAACCTGTAAAATTAAAGTCGTAATTTATTAAATCGAAGCATTAATTCAGCGAAACACTTTTTTTTCGAAACAAAAAAAAACATACCGCAATCGAATGATAAAATAGGTGTCGGCTGCAACACCACGAAATGTCACCAATCCTTAAAAATATGATATTCTGAAAAACAACAGTGAAGTGTTTGTGTGATAGCAGCGACAATTTACAAAAAAGTTTAGGAACTGTCAAGACCTATTCACAGAAACACCACAAGAAGATAGGGGGATGGAAACTCAAGTAAAAAGTGGAAAAACTAAGAAAAGTTGCGATGAAACGTTTAACAGAATTTGAGCAACAAGCAGTAACGTAAAAAAAAGAAAACAACAAAGCAATACACTGTGACAGCAACAAAAACAGGTGACATTGATAGAGCCAACGGCAAAGAATAACAAAAAAACCGAATGGCAAAAAAAATCAAAGTGTGAATGTCAACAAAACTTGACACAAAACTCAAATGCCACATAACGCTCGAGATGGCATTTAGCCAAAATGGCAGCATCAATTGGTGGAATACTTAACAACAACAAGTTGAAATAGAAACTTGGAATATTAAGGAAAACTACTAAATTTACAAGGCAATCATGTAGCTGTAATAGGGAAGCATTAAAAAGGGTGAAAAACACATGACAATATGAAGGCAGCATAAAAATCACCAACAATTAAAATAGCACACCACAAATGTGAGAAGTAGCAGGACCTAGAACTTGTTAGAATTAAATTTGCGCCAACAATTTTTTATTAACTTTTAATTTTATAATTTTTGTTAATATCTCGAGCAATAGCTTCGCAGTGTAATATTATAGCGTAATTTATATTTCAGTTCTTTGATGTGTTATTCCTACTACATTATTGTAGCGCTAGACTTAGATCTATAAAAGACTGAATCTAAAAATTATTGTTTACTTCACCGGGCATCAAAATTAGAAAGAAATTGTGTATATTAAAAAAGTTGGTAAATTTAACAGTTAAATAAAAACAATTTTTAATTCTACAAATAAATAATAAACATTGGCTCCCATGAATTTGATACTCTCCACATTTACCGTTCACAGTTTACCTCCTCAGCAACGTTGGTGGTTTGCACTGATCAACTTGTGTGTTAAGTGAGGCAGGTAGAGGTCGGTAATTTTTATCGTTTGACCTTTTTTGTGTGTTTGTTGATATTTAACAGTAGATGTCTTTAAGTCTTAACAAAAACCTCAAATATCGCACCACACATTTAAGGAGAAACTCAGCCTAGTACTCGTCAGAATTAAATTTGCCACACCAATTGTTTTATCTCTTTAATTTTTGTCACTAGCTTTAGCATTAGCTTCGTAGTGTAATAATAGGGTGGAATTCATATTCTGACCATTTCTTTGGCGTGGTTTTCCACTACAAATTTGTGGCGTTTGACTCAATTGAACTTAGCGAGTAAAGGCAGCCCGATTCAGCTGTTTCCAACTAACTAGTGTACCAAGTACTGTTGTTGTTGTTGTTGTTGTTGTACTCTTGAAGTTTACTCTACGAGCTTAATATTCGTGACTAGAAAAAGGCGTTCGGCTTTCAGGTGACGAACGAGCAAGCATGTACAAAGAAGGTGAAGACGCCTAGGTATCAAGATATCAAAGATTCAAGGAAAGTAAAATGCGTATGAGTTCAGAATATTTCACAAGAGAAATGCTAGAAATTAATTGTGCAAAGATCCAACGAGGACTTGAATATTATCGGTACATTGGTTATGATAATATAGCCTCAGTAAATTTCGCTCTTCGTCAAGAATGAGAATCTGTAACTGAGGGATCTATAACTCATAACGAAAATTTTAAACACCGTTATACAAATATCAGAAGGAAGCTCGGCCTAGAATTTGTTGAAATTTTAATTGCGCCCCACATTTTTTTTTATTAATTTTAAGTTTATAATTTTTGTTAAAATCTCGAACAATAGCTTCGCAGTGTAATAATATAGCGCAATTAAGATTTTGGCCAGTACTAAGCCGTGTTATTCCTGCTACATATTTGTGGTGTACAACTTCGTTGTGAATGTAATATTTTCTAAAGAGCAGCAAAAATGAAATCAATATTTTTGCACTAAAAAACTGGTCTCTACCTACATCCTTTCCTTTCTCCAGAACGGCATATGCGGAAACCGTGCTGAAATCTAAGGCGATACGTAATGTCTCTTCACGTTCGGCAGAGCTAAATTCTGCTCAGTACTACCGGAATTTCATCGCATCCGGCCAGATTTCAGCATATTTCAGAGTGTTCTTATGTCTCTTGGGATTAGCTCGAGTCTTGTCTTCCATTTTACGGGGACGAACCTTTCTTCCAGTTAATAATAACTAATTACAAATAAATTTACTTACTTCCATTTCTACCAATTTTTGCTTAGCTCTGATTAAGGATAGCTCTTAACGCTAAGTTCCCGAAGCCTAAGAAACTGATCATCATATATGTTATTTCTAATTGCTTTTTTTATGTACGGGTCCCTTTTTCGCTCTTATTTGGAATCCAAATCTGTAAATAAAGTTTTGGTTCTAAAGATGGAGATTTGGGCTATTAGCGAGTTTTGGGCAATTTTGGTCATAGTGCTTTTGTTTAGCTATATTTTATAAAATAATTTGTTAAAAATAAACGATTATGAGCACACAAAGAAATCTACTTGTACTATGGCATTATTGTGAATATTGCACTGCATTACCGACAGTTGTTACCATACGCCAGATGGCAGCGCAAGCTGTAAGTTTTTATGGATTGATAAAACAGCTGATTTCTGTTGATATTTGGTAAGAGACTTTTAGATTGGTTGCACAAGATGGGCACGGGTCTGGCTCGTATATATTATTTCTAATTGCTGTTTTTATGTACGGGTCCCTTTTTCGCTCTTATTTGGAATCCAAATCTATAAATAAAAGTGTTGGTTGTAAAGATGGAGATTCGGGCTATTAGCGAGCTTTGGGCAATTTTGGTCGTAGGGCTTTTGTTTAGCTATAATTTATTAAAATAATTTGTTAAAAATAAACGATTGTGAGCACACAAAGAAACCTACTTGTACTATGGGACTATTGTGAATATTTGCACTGCATTGCCGACATTGCTATCATACGCCATGGGCAGCGCAAGCTGTAAGTGTGGTGATTGATAAACAGAACAGCTGATTTCTGTTGATATTTGATAAGAGACTCTTATATTGGTTGCGCAAGATGCGCACGGGCCGGCTCGTTTAACATAATAGGGATTGAGAGCACTTCCTGTTAGGGTGGCTATAGAGCAAGTCTTTAGTGTGAAATGCTTAGTAAAGTTTCTGAAAATTGGCTTTAGTTTCTACTTCTAAGAAATTTTGACCCGTCGTATATTTTTTCTATTGAGAGGACTTTGTGTTTGTAAGTGAGGCCTGAGCGGTTTTTCAAAGGATAGGGAAACTAGTTTACCCTTTTTTTCATCCAAAATTCTTCATCAGTAAACTTCCATTAAAGAGATATTTCTCTCGGTTTTACTGGATACTTTCATGAAGGCATTTTAACTACAAAGGCTGCGACCCTTTATTTGGAAATTTCGAAGTTTATTATCCAAGGTTTCTGGCTAGGGACCAAATTGTTGTAAAGGATCTTTCACATGCTCTTCATTGAGGTCAGGACAAAAAGCCGCCGCGAGATCTCACTGTAACTTTGCTTGCACTTCTGCATACAAACAATTTTCGTTAAGAAACAGAATTAAATTCTTTGTAGAACGACTTAGAATTGAGGCATCAAATTGGGAAAACATATCAGTAAAGAAACCAGCTTTAAGTATTTGCAAGCACGCGCCTTTATTCAATTTCTTATGTTACGTAATATTTTGTCGGTTTAAACTTCACTTGAAAGGTAGTCTCATCGTTGTTACCCATTTATGTAAGTGACATTTAATGTTGCGCTTGACTTCTCATTTTTACCGCCATTTAGTTTTCTGTCTATTTGCCACACATGTATGCAAATGAATGACAAAAATCAAAAGCAACAGAAAGGAAGTAAAAAACATAAAACTGCGAGAATATGTCGTTTAGAGGAAATAAGATTAAAGTGACAGCGTGTACTGCAAATGACAGTAACAAATGTTAGGGTCGTGTGAATACGCACACACACACACACATATATGAATAATGTTATGTGGTACCCTGCCACATCGTTAGTAAAGATGAAATTGGAAATGCCTTCAAAGTGAAAGTTTTTTGCCTGTAATAAGAAATGCGGTGAAATTTGCATTATTCAGAAGTTCTAAAACTTTACGCACCACGGCATGTACTCAAAAATAATGCCTTTTATAATCTGCTGTTTGGAATTCATGTCATATTGGTAAATAAGTAGTTATTTACTAGTTTAAGGTGTCTTAAATCGGATTAATTTTATCAAAAAGGACTTTAGTAAGGATAATAGATTGTAAGGGTATTTGTAACATGTGTATTCACTACGTAACAAATTACGTGAACGACATACATACATATGTATTTATTAACAAGTCACCACCCATTGATTTTGCGCATTATTATTTAAATAAGTTATGGCAACGGAATGCTTTGACTTGATTTATTAATTTCATCGAAATGTATAAAATTAAAACTGCAAATTGGCGCGTATACGGGCCACTACTTAGACAGCTCCGGGTTTAGCCTAAGCTTGTGCACTCTTAAAATTTGCTTGAAGTGCAAAACAGGCCAATATTTTTACTCGATATGTTCTTTTGCCTCAACTTCCCTTGGATCCGAAGGCTCATTTTTTTACCTTTATATTAACTCGCTTTCATGTTTGTCACCTCATTTCCATACGAATTTTTGACCCACGGAAAAGTCTTTTTCGGCAACTTCCCCTTGAGCTAGACACTTGATACTTAGAACATAGTTCAGATCTGAGAGACATTACAATGCAAGTGAAAAAATAATGCGATAGGTGTCGCACGGATCGAGATATACAGAAAATTAATTTTAAAATGGAAATTTTGCGATCGACATTTAACTAACTTCTCGGCGATCCAGAGACTTGAAAACTTAGCACATAGTTTCCGAGTCGGTGGCACTACAATTCGTGGAAAACAAAATGCCGCCAGGTGGCAGACAAATCGAGATAAACGAAAATCCTTGAAAATCCCCGAAAAAACGCAAGGAATCTTGCAATCGATTTTTGAGTAACTTTCCGGTGAACTGGATATATGAAACTTGAGCCGTAAGTCAGAACCCGGTGACAAAGCAATACTTTATAAAAAAAATTCTGCTAGGTGGCGCATGGATCTAGATATTAGGAAAATAATTTTAATTTGGGAATATTTCAATCCATTTTTAACTAACTTCCCGGTTACCTAGAGACTTGTAACTTAGCACATAGTTCGAGACCCGGTGACAATACAATTTATAGAAAACCAAGTTCCGCTAGGTGGCGCGCTAGTCAAGATAACTGCAGATTCTTTAAAAACGGGGGGAATCTTACGATCGATTTTCGAGTAACTTCCCGATGAGCTAGAGACATGAAACTTGGGCCGTAAGTCAGAACCTGTGACAACGCAATATTTTATCAAAAAAATTCCGCTAGATGGCGTATAGATCGAGATATTGAGAAAAACTAGTTTTAAATTGGGAATCTTGCAATCGACTTTTAACTAACTTCCTGGATATCTAGAGACTTGAAACCTGAAATATAGTTCAAAACTCGTTGACAGTGCAATGTTTGATCAAAAAATTTGAGCTACGTAACGCACAAGTCAAACTATTTAGAAGATTAGGCCATACCTTCATGGCTAGCCTCCTGAGTGTCGCAGGCGTTGTAGAATTCCACCTCGTTGAAGGGCCAACTCAATGCACATCCTTGCATACTTTTAGCCGTACGCGACTTTCACCAGCATTCTTTTAGACTTTCAGGCGTATGCGAATTTCACCACGATTTTCAACTGTGCAAAGTAAGTAGCTGACAAATGAGGTGGAATTCTCTTGTTATGATGCGAGATGGAATTCTCTTGTTTTCGCCAGTGTTGTCAGCGAAAATTATACTAATTCTATTAAATCTAGCTTTTTTGAATAAATAAATAAAGATAAGAATTTTCACTTAGGAATTACTTAAATTACTAATCAAAGTTGCAATTGCCTTTTTGTAGGCAGTACTAAAAAATTGAAAATAAAAAGATGATAAAAAATTTTAAGGACTACCTTTATATAAATGGACCAAAAAATAGAAGGCAATTTTTCCTTTAATACAGACTAGTCTCGTTGATTTTCACTAAAAAACTTTAACAATAGCTCTTGTAAAAGAATTTTGGAAAAATAAAAATAACTTGGAGCTTTGATCGATTTTTTCCAAAATATCTCGACCAGTGCGCCACCTATAGTAGTTATGTCTTCTCAACTTACATTGTATTGATGTTCTTACTGAGATCTGTACCATTGCAAATATTCTAAAATTTAGTTTGAATTTTACGAAATAAAACTTAATTAATTGGCGTCAAAATCCCCAAAAGGAAAGGCGTAGAAAATTGACAATTTTGTGCAGGATTGTACCATAAAGAGATTACTATCGTATAAGTTATTTCCAACTAGGCAGGCTTCATCGGTGTAGCAGCGACAATAGACTATCTCTAGCCCGCATAGTGTGTTAAAAGATAAAGTTTTCCTCCATAAGGGGCAAGAGTGGTGATATAGTATACAAAGGCGTGTGCAAATCAGACTGCGGTGACAGAACAAGTGTCTTCCCTTTAGACATAAAAGTTGCATATTTTATCCTTCTCCTAAACCGAGCTTTGACGGTCTTGTGCTCTCTGTTCTGAGAGCGGCCTCAAAAGAGATCAATGATGAAATCAGAGCAAATTAATTGATATAAACAAATGGTTACAGAAGGTAGACTTACATTGTACAAGAGTAAAGAATAAAAAAACGCAGCAAGTTCTCATGAAATCCCATATATACACAAACAAAATTAAATACATCGAGAGCACTCCCACACATAACGCCTACACTCTTCCTGCACTGACATTTTGGATGCTGCAAGAAATGCTTACACTTACACTCAAATAACGCTTACATTCCCACAATATGGTAAAAGGTACATCTTTTGTGGGAACACTCTATATGCAGGCTATATTTAAGACAAATCAGGGTTTAGTCTAAGCAAGTAAGACTTTAAACTATTAAAATATCAAGATCGACGTATAGACAGAGTGCATATAATCTTTATTGATAAGTCTGAGAAAAAATCTGGCTCTGATTACGGCGTTATGCGAGAGTGAGCCGATAAAAGAGTTTTCCGACTCTATATGTGTAACAATCGAGGCCCGTGATTATCCCGTGGATTAATAAATAGCGTCTAATAAATCTCAGAAATACTATTTTAACGTTCAGTTCGACGACGCAAATAATTTGCTTTGTGTCTGACCCAAAATTATCAATGCATATCTCAAATCTCCTGCTTGTATTCTTTATTTGCTGTTGCGGTAATGCTTAACCTTGTGGTTTAGCGTGGCATAGCGAAACATGTCAAAATAAGCTCATTATAATCGTTAATTGAGTTATGTATATATAAGACTAACCACGCAATTATGCAAGTGGGTATGTAAATTTGGAATGAGCAGCTTGATTTAAGTAACGGTTATATACTACATGCAAAATTAATGAACAAATTGAGGGGTACCGGTGCGTATACGTAACATTTCCCAAGAACTGTACAGTGCAAGTGGAGCTAGTATAGGCATGTAAAAAATGCTGTAAAATTTAGTAAATTACGAGTTACTTGAAGAAAACTCCATTGTAGAGCTTATCGTTTTCTCTTCATGGGAGCTGGGAAGTGGTGCTCTTATCTATACGCCTACCATATAAGTGCTGAATTCAAGTCTGAGCTGGAAAGAACGATGTTCCACTATACTTAGCACAGTTTCTTTTACTCTGTAAGATCTAAATTTGACATCGAAAGGGATGCACTAAAACGAGTTTTTCAATCGACCCGCCTGCTTTGACCAGCCAAGTGAATATATTGTCGACATAGTGGCAAAAATCGCTAAGTCCAAAGTGATTTAAAGACTTATGCTATTTCATAAAAAGGATCGTTTGTGACTTGATGATGCAATCTTAAGAATGCCAGCAGCTATACATGCTGCCGTGGACTTAATAAGGCTTGACAGTCGAAATTTTTACTTTTTTGAAAACATTTGCTGTCATTAACTCAAATACCAAAAATAGACTTAGTGATTTTTGTTTGAGAGCAAACGATGTGCCTATATTGTTCAGCATCAAAGTGTTCATATGCGGTTGCAATGCAATTTCCCACATTCAGGCATACCATATATTGAAGGAATAACGGTAATTACACATATACAAAACATTGTACAAACGCTCAATGTACGTTAAGTCCACCTGCTCATATCGAATTTCTAAACAAGTCTTCCGCTTGAAGTACGATATTTAATATTGAAGCATCCATTGATGAGGGCATGTTTTTCTTTTAGAAGTGTTGGCATATCAAGATTAGTAAGCCTCTTAAGTACAAACTTGTTAAGTTTTCCCTTCAACTTGATATCTTGTATTAGATGATTTTACGAGTATGTAGGGTTTAAAGTTAAAAGAGGAATTAAGAGCTGCTTTGTGAAACTTTTTTTTGTTGTCAAAAGACCAGCACAATTTGCTAAGCACTTGAAAGTTATATGACAAGTTTTAATTAAATTTGATTTTCTAGGAATGTTGGAAAAACAGTTTGTATGTAGTTGTGTCTTTTTTTCTTTTGAATATACATTTTTTATTGATACTAGAGAAAAAAACATTTTATAAAGCAATATGAGCAAGTCTCGCTAATTACATACATATGAATACATTTTTTTAGATTCATTTATTTTACATAAATTTGTTTTTTATCAGAAAAAGGGCAGCAAGTGTTAAGGTACATATTTTATATTAATATTAGCAGACCCGGCAGACGTCGTTCTGCCCTAAATTTGGTCTATCTGCATACATTTTAATAAGCTTTTTCCGTCTAACTCTCCCCTCGCCCCTCTACACTTTTTCCTAAACTTTGTAGTCACTCCTCCCTACGTATTTTTCGCTTCATCTATCTCCATCTTCGTCTCATTCTATCTCTTTCTCAGTCTCCTTCTCTCTTTTCTCTTCTCTCAAGTTTTTCTCATTCTTCTTCATATCTTATTGCCAGTCCCAGAGGTCGATATGTACTTTGTTCCAGTCCCATTCCGAGTCTCAGTCCCAGTCCCACTCCGAGTCTCAGTCTCAGTCTCAGTCCTAGTCCTAATCACAGTCCCAGTCCGTCTCAGGTCTACTTCCCGGAATAAAGCATCGTAAATACTAATATAGGCAAATTTATTTACCAAATTTCAGGCAAATCGAATAGGATGTATGTAAATAGGTATGTGGGTATTATTAAATCATGTCTTTATTTCGGCTTCGCATGCATATTTATCAGTTTTGCCACGTTGATGCGACTAAATCGAATATTACAATGAAAATTACTTTAAAGCTCTCAGGAACGGCTTTCATTTGATATCCATAATACACAACATTCTAGGTGTATCCGGGTCCATGTTTTGGCATATATCTCGATACCCTAGTCACCCAGGGGTATGAAAATTACCCTCTACTAAAGCACTCATCAGCAGCTTTCATTTGATATCCATATTCTTTAAACACATTCTAGGGATACCTGGGTCAACGTTTTGGCCTATACCTCGAGACCCTGTGCGTCCTCACGGAGCCCGAGACCTTTCCAACGAATGCAAAACCATGGAAATCGGTTCGTGCTTTCTGGATTTATAACGTCAGGAAGGAAAACTCGACTTATTTTTGTATTATAAATTTTTTTTTGTAAATTCTTAATTAAAATTGAGTGGTGTTTTACATAGAAAGATGACATGCAAAGAGAAAAAAATGAGGTAGTGTGTTGACAAATTATCTCATTTCTAGTTGATTCAATTTTGGTTGGTTTGATAGGATTGACAGATGGGATGCGCTATCACTATCTAGTAGAAACCAGCTTTATTTGCGACTCAAAGGCGTAATAAAGCTTCACATCTTGACTTGACTTTAATCGATGTTCAGAGTACGCTGCCTTGCCTATAGCTGAATTCCCACCTTTATTCGCTGCCTTTTAAAATTCGACATTACGAGACAATTCCCCTGTCCTCCCTTTATTACAGATTTCACTTTATGTGTCCAAACAGAAGGTCCACAATAAAAATTTTTTATTTATTTTATTAGCGGAGGACTTTGTGCCAATGCTTAGACAACTGATAGGTTAGCGGAATGTTTGTAAAACATCGACCGCATCTGCTGAGTTAATTTATTACATGTGCAACTGAAGGGTCCCTGCCTGTTGGTTGGTGAAATGATTTGAAGTTTGAAAGAAAGAGCTAGACTTATGTAGTAAAACTTTTAAATTATTTTATATACATTGGTAGAATTTATTTACAGCGTTTATTTTAAATTTGCAACATTTAGCGTCCCATGCTGGGTGCATTTATTACGTGACTGACTGCTTGATTTGGGAGTAGCACCTGCGTCCAGCAGGTTTTCTTGCGTCCCAGACTAGCTCGTAGGCGGTTTAGGCAATTATTTCACTTCTGCTAACCGTTAAAACGGCTGACTGTTAAGATAGTGCCCCACATTGTGCGACATTATTACGTTAGAATTTATACATTGGAACAAAAATAGTTTTTACTGACGACGCTCTCTTTCAACTTGATTAATGCTATTATGCAATCAAAATAGAATCCATAGTGCATGGGCGGAAGTATATGTCACCAACCCAGCATATACAATTTAATTAGATGGCTGGATGGCTTAGAAGTCGTAGGAGCTCTGGTTGAGTTCAAAATCAAAGTTCAACACAACAACCCTTACAGTGGACTAGGGTGTTACCACAATCGAAAGAAAGGTGTACTGAGGCACGCCACAGCGATATGTTTTGTTTCTCTAACTTCTACTTTTAGAAGTTAACAATCTTCTGGTAATACCAGAGGTAAATGGCTGCCGTGATTGCTTGCAGATAGCAATGAGAGTGACCTTCCTGGGTCAGTGTGCTACTAAACTACTTCACGATCTGGTCGAAGGAGAAAGGGAAGGTTAATGAAAGAAATTATGTTATACAGATCGATTCCAAGCGTAAGTAGCAGTGGTTACAGGTTCGTGGGAATATAGTAGCTATAGCTTACGTCAAAGTTATCTTATGTGGTACTGAAAACGAAGCTTAATGCTTGCCAAGTCAGTTCTCTTCACCGCTATGGCTAACAATAAACCAAACATTAACCCTTATAGAAATCGACAGAGCTTCAAATGGCTGCTGGGAAACTCCTTGTCCTTGTGACAAGGAAAAACAGAATATCGACGCTCTTATGATATCCCATCAAAAAGATACTTTGCGATGATAAAAGAAGCGAATTTTGATGAAAAACTGAGTACAATGGGCTGAGCCACGCACATTTTTAAAGCGAGCTTAATGTTAGCCCAAAAGCAAAATTTTAACGAATTTGCTTCATTCACCGCGAATCAAGGTCGATCTAAAGTTTCAGCGACTGCGCGTGCTTTCCGCGCTGCATCTTATAAATGGTTGAACCCACGAAGATATACTTCAGGCTGGACTTTCGGCGAATTGTATGATGTTCAAGCTCATACTATACGCAAAAGCAAACAAGCGCTAGTAAGGGAAATATATGCGAAGAACTAAATTTTGCGACCTTTGTTCTCGAATATCACAAGACGCGCCTAGTGATTTACTGAAACTTTTAATGCCATATGCAAGTTTCAAGTTTCTTATCTTAAGTTCCGAGGTGAAAATTTTAAATAACTGGACCAATATATATTTTAAACCCTTGAAAAGTAAAGCGCTTCTATTTCGGACTATATTGTCGCCTCTTAATTGCGGTCAATATCAACATATTCTATTCACTAACACTTTGTTGAACTTTTCAATAATTCTAGCAACAGGAAACAACGATAACATCAAACCGTATACCAATTTTTACGATACACAAACTGGCCTTGAATTTCAGTCATCACCTTCCACATTATTGACCTTTTTTCTTGAGTTTTGCAAGAACTTTCAGTCGCCTTACAAGCAATTTGTGGCAAACTACTAACAGTGATGAAAATTGTAAAACTTTTCATAGCGCTTGTGGCATAACAATAAGTACCCTTTAGTGAGGTCAATATGTTAAAAAAAATCGTTGGTTAAGAATAAGAGCAAAGTTCGTCGGCTGGTGAAATAATTATACGCGCTCACCTCGCACATATTGCTCTTCTCTCTCGCCTTGTAATCACTGAATAAGCAGAGTAGCAAGATAACTGTTGTTTATTTGAGCATTTCAAAAAACATAATTGACAAACAAACGCTCATAGCGAAGAATATTTTAATTGTTTACTGTTAGCAATATATATTTTTATACTCAGCTGAGCAGAGCTCACAGAGTATATTAATTTTGTTCGCATAACGGTAATCCGTAACGGCATAAACTAATCGAGATAGATATAGACTTCTATATATCAAAATAATCCGTCCGTCCGTCTGTCCGTAAACACGATAACTTGAGTAAATTTTGAGGTATATTAATCAAATTTGGTGTGCAAGTTCCTGAGCACTCATCTCAAATCACTTTTTAAAATGAACGAAATCAGACGATAACCACGCCCACTTTTTCGATATCGAAAATTTCGAAAAACCGAAAAAGTGCGTTAATGCATTACCAAAGACGGATAAAACGATGAAACTTGGTAGGTGGGCTGACCTTATGACGCAGATTAGAAATAGTACAATGTTGGACAATGGGCGTGTCACCGCCCACTTTTCAAAGAAGTTAATTTAAAAGTTTTGTAAGCTATAATTTGGCAGTCGTTGAAGATATCATGATGAAATTTGGCATGGACCTTACTCCTCTTACTATATGTGTGCTAAATAAAAATTTGCAAAATTGGATTACGAACGCCCACTTTTTTAAAAAAAATAATTTTAAAAGTAAAATTTTAACAAAAAATTTAATATCTTTACAGTGTACTAGCTTTACCAGGCGCACGTTGTAACGCCCGAGATCGAATGGATGTTGCGTTATTTTTCTGTTTTGTTTGTTGATAATTTAATTTATTGTTCTGTAAATTGAATTGAATTTTGTACGCATATTTGGTGAAATTTTCTGTTAAAACATTTTATTCTTGTATCTTATTGTATCTTATTTTATATTATTGTATTGCTTTTACCGTTGATGATTGTTGCTTTGATTACATTCCGAAGAAGCATGACTGGTGAGCCAATTTTCAAAGTTGATATATGCGCAGGCATTCCTTTTGGTTCTAAGGAGTATAGAAATTCATTTGGATAATTCACAATTTTATCTTCATCTGTAACTGTGTCGATCGATTTTTATTTCGTCACTTCACCAGGAAATTGATTTTGAAAGCGATCATTGATTTTGTTAACATGATCATTTTTGGGGAGCTAAGATAGTTCTTTCGCATAGCCAAAAAACAAAAACATTTAAATTTAAAATTCTTAATTCTGAAATATGAAAAACTTTCGCCTTGATCGAAGGAACCTCGAGCCAAAATTTGGTGATGATCGAAGTATAGCAATCACGTTTTCATAGGGAACACACACACATAATTTGATTTTTATAGAAGATGTAGATAGACTGAAGCTAAACAATTTTTTTAACAGCGGCAGATTACTAAACGTCCAAAAGGCATAACAGCTAAACTCAACAATGCAGTCAAACTTTAGGTGTTAAAATAACTTAAGTTTGTACGGCAGCCATAGTTTTTCCCCATTCCACATTTTACTGAAGGTTTGTAGGACTCAACGTCACATAGCTCCTTACCAATTTTAATTATCCTACCATTACGACATCCAGATATATGCAGTATAATATATTCCATTTGTATTGGAGGTGCCACGCCCCCTTTTTCCCAATTCAATATTCTCTTGGCGGTGTTAAGGATTGACCTCAAATAACTCCTTACTGAATTTCAATGTTCTGGCATGTATAAAAAAAAATAAATGTAAGGCGCGATAACCTCCGAAGAGCTAAGGCCGAGCTTCTCTTCCAATTTGCGTCGTGCTCCTCTTGATTTTCCCTACAAATTGGCCGGAGGGGACCTACATGTTTTATGCCGACTCCGAACGACATCTGCAAGGCAGATGAGTTTTCACTGAGAGCTTTTCATGGCAGAAATACACCCGGAGCGCTTGCCAAACACTACCGAGGGGCGACCCCGCTTAGAAAAATTTTCTTCTAATTGAAAAACCTTATTTCTAAAATTTTGATGTTGCTTTGCCCGGGAGTTGAACCCAGGGCATACGGTGTGATAGGCGGAGCACGCTACCATCACACCACGGTGGCCGCATGTATACCTTAAAGTTATTCAGTACCAAAGATTCCATTTGAATGGGAGGTTCCACGCCCCCTTTTTCCCAATTCCGCGTTTTCTTGGTGGTGTTAGGGATTGACCTCATATAACTCCTCATTGAATTTCAATGTTCTGGCATGTATACCTTCAAAGTTATGCAGTACCAAAGATTCCTTTTGAATGGGAGGTTCCACGCCCCCTTTTTCCCAATTCCGCATTTTCTTGGTGGTGTCAGGGATTGACCTCATATAACTCCTTACTGAATTTCAATGTTCTGGCACGTATACCTTCAAAGTTATGCAGTACCAAAGATTCCATATGAATGGGAGGTTCCACGCCCCCTTTTTCCCAATTCCGCCTTTTCTTGGTGGTGTTAGGGATTGACCTCATATAACTCCTTACTGAATTTCAATGTTCTGGCATGTATACCTTCAAAGTTATGCATTACAAAAGATTCCATTTGTGTGGGAGGTGCCATGCCCTCTTTCTCCAAATTCCGCATTTTCTTGGTGGTGTTAGGGATTGACCTCATATAACTCCTCATTAAATTTCAATGTTCTGGCATGTATACCTTCAAAGGTATGCAGTACCAAAGATTCCATTTGTATGGGAGGTGCTACGCCCCTTTTATATATCGATATTTTTAGCCTAAAACCTTCCCGTTGATCGAAGGAACCCATAACCAAAATTTGGTGATGATTGATGTGTGGGAAATACGTTTCCATAGCGAACACACACACACAGAATTTGATTTTATATATATATATGGCTAAACCGATTTGGGATTTCAAAATCAACTAACCATCATCTCTCCTTCCTGTATCTTTTCTAAAAATTTCATGGCAATCTGTCGAGCCGTTCTCGAGTTATGGAGTGACAATCAAAATGTACACTTCTTTTTGTATATATAGATAAGTAAATTATGTCAACATTCAACTCCATCATTGATATGGTGCAAAAAAATACAAACATAAAAGAAATTTTTAAAATGGGCGTGGCCCTGTCCTTTTTCATTTAATTTGTCTAGAATACTTTTAATGCCATAAGTCGAACAAAAATTTACTCATCCTTATGAAATTTGGTAGGGGCATAGCTTCTATGCCGGTAGCTGTTTTCTGTGAAAATTGGCGAAATCGGTTGTAGCCACGCCCAGTTTTTATACACAGTCGACCGTCTGTCCTTCCTCTTAGCCGTAACACGATAACTTGAGCAAAAATCGATATGTCTTTACTACTTTGTTCACGTACTATCTGGACTCACTTTATCTTGGTATTAAAAATGGGCGAAATCCGACCATGACCCGCCCACTTTTTCGATATCGAAAATTTCAAAAAATTAAAAAAATGCCATAATTCTATACCAAATACGAAAAAAGGGATGAAACATGGTAATTGGATTGGTCCACATTTTGGTCGACATCTCGAAAACGCCTTCACATATACAACTAAGAGCCATCCCTTTTAAAACCCCTCATTAATACCTTTATTTTATACCCATATCGTACATACACATTATAGGGTCACCCCTGGTCCACCTTTATGGCGATATCTCGAAAAAGCGTCCACCCATAGAAATAAGGCCCACTCCCTTCTAAAATACTCTTTAATACCTTCCATTTGATACCCATGTCATACAAACACATTCCAGGGTTACCCTATGTTCATTTTCCTACATGGTGATTTTCCCTTATTTTGTCTCCAAAGTTCTCAGCTGAGTATGTAATGTTCGGTTACACCCGATCTTAGCCTTCCTTACTTGTTTTTATTGAATTTTTTGTTAGTCTCAAGCATTAAAATCATATTTGTACAGCAAATTTACGAAAGATTTTATGAGAGTTAACAAACGTGCGTGCATACGTCTTACTTCGTTGCTCGTGAATCAACGGCCAATATACTTTTACCAACACAGCCAAGTTTAAATTTCAGTGACCAGAAACACCCTTAAGGGGTATGTGCAGTTATGGCCAAACGTATGTCATATATAATTCTTATCAAGTATTATACGAGCAAATTGTTTGTATATTTATGTGCCTATACCTATGGTAACAAGAAAACTTTATAACCTCAAAACTTTCATGAACACTCTCTGAATACTCCGCCAAACACACACTTCTACTCCGGCGCATCTAATGCCATGGGCACTTTGTATGTAATTTTCTCATTTCGCTTGCAATATGAGCAGGTGCCACATCAATGACACCTCAACATCAAGGACATCAATGGCATGAGACACATTTAATGCAGTTGCCACACCTATTTACTTGCAAAAACAACAATAGAATAGCAATAACCACAATTCTGTGAGAAGTATTTAAAGTATATACTTACATACAAAAACACATATATGTGACCAAAGTTAACGCCCTCATACGGAAGCGGATACTACAAAAGTTAAGCAGGGCAGATACTTAAGTTGTTGGACGCGTTAATAGTAAGAAAGCATCGGAAAGTTCTTAACGTTGTAGTACAAACTCATGTAGATAGAAGTAGGATACGTGTGAGGAAAGTAAAACAGCAATATGCGATGATCGGCATGGAAGCGGTGTTAAATGTGAGTTCATATTGTGTTCTATGGCCAAGTGGAAACACACACCCAGTGTCTTTCCGTAAATGTGACGAAACTCATTTTCACGGAAAAATGGCATGCTTCGATATTGTATCTTCGATTTTATTATTGGCGTCCTTGCAGCCTGAGTCTTAACTAGCTATGTAAGCAATTTTAACGAAAGTCGGTGAAACTGACGCACACCTAGATTCAAACAGCGATGTTAACTACCGAGCTGGGTAAAGTCAACACTTGGAAAAGTGACATTAGATCCAAAGTATTGTACCAAACATATGAGAATGATATTAGGCCTCATGCATAAGAAACGAGCATTTTCTCAAATAGAGTTCCTGAGTAAAAGACGTCTTGTTTGTTTTTGCTCCACAAGCAAAGTATCCAACTTTTCTTGAGAAACTCGAGTCTGAGCAAATAGTGGCTTTTCATGCAGGCATGTAACGAGAAATTTTTTTTAGAGCTCTACGCAGACATGAACATAGGCTTCACTGGCTGTCATGTTATGGAAATTTATTTATTCATAACAGCACACTTTTGCAGCAATGGACCTCAGTAAAAGAAAAAAGTGGAAGAGGACTACATCAACCTTCCTGCTACCACTTAGGGATGCTTTGGCGAAGCTGAAGTGATTGCTGTAACTTGCAGTGACCAATATGTTCTATGCTGTTAAAAGCCACTTAATTTCGAATCCGAAGGGATTCGGTTCAACCAAATAAAAAAAAGTAAGGACGGAGTGTCTTCGGCTATGCCGAAGACTTCATACCTTCCATGAATGGGGCTGAACAATAATTGTATCCAATTTGTAATCTCCAAATAATGCGCTGTATAAGATACGAAATACATAGTGAACAAATGTACATACCTAAACGATTTTAAGATTAATATAAAAAATGGCAAACAACCCCTTATCTGAACGATCGGTTGTATGGGATATATATTATATATCGCTCCGATCGAAATGATTTTTACAGGAAATCTTCTATGATATATTCGAATAAATATCACCAAGTTGAACATTTTATATTGGAAATTAAGGGAAAAATTGTCAAAAATCGTTCTATCTGAACGACCGGTTGTATGGGATATATACTATATATAGCTCCGATTAAAAAGATTTTTTTTCAGAAAATCTTCTATGATATATTAGAATATATCACCGATTTTCACGTTTATACCTTCTAAATTGCGGCAGGAATGACCAAAATCGTCTTATCTGAACTATCGGTTGTATGGGAGATATATGTTATAGTGGTCCGATCCTACCGGATCCGACAAATGTCTAATGTCTATCTTCTATATTTCTCAACGTTGCAAACATCGGACCAAAGTTAATATACCATTTCATGTTCATGAAAGGTATAATTATAACTGAAATAACTTCCGCCATAAAAGGTAATCGGGTTGACACTATCCCGCAGCACAGATTTTCAAGGAGTTGTATAGCGCAACCCTTCCGAAGAATGTCCAATACTTCTTTAACCCACTTGTAAACTTCACGTATTTGTATCGAGTCTGGTTTATTTAGCGGGATAGGCTCTGTTGACCTTAAGTTCTTCACGGAATTAGTGGGTTGAATGAATTAGAAGGTTCAACGTGCTCATATTGAATTGTTCCAGAAATGGTTGGGCTAGTATCTTATTGATGAAATTTTTCGAAACGTATGGGATCAATGTCCGAGGAAAAAAATATCATTATTTATAAAACTATTTATTTCTAGAAAAATAGGCGCGGAGTAAAAGACCCTTAATCAGCACTCACCTCTACATCAAGTTTCAGAGATAGCTTCGTATCTACTAGCACAAAAGGAAGGTTTATTTTGCCTTAGGTATTATAGAGATGTGAGCTGCTGTCTCACTTCAGCCACATTAGCACTAAAGCCAACTTTCACTCTTTTTCAGTCAAGACAGATTGCGAAGAGAGATTCAGCTAGTTTACTGACCCACAGTTTATTTGAAATTGGAGGGAGAGGTTGGAGGGGATTTTCTCTGTCAGAAGCTCAACTGAAGACGAAAGTTCAAGGTACACAAGCATTCCAACATAAGCCAAGTGGAAGTTTTCGCAATAAAAATGGTAGTGCTTAACTGGTTAATAAATTTCTTTGATGACCAAACAGAATAATCCAATTGGGGATCTCCGTCCCTCTTGCAAATAATAAAAATTTGCGATGACCCAGCTTTATTGCTGTCTCAATATCCGACAACCCTGCCGTTCCTACCAACTTGTGTCTTGAAATATAGAACCCAGAAGACTAACACTGAACCGTTTTCCCCTAGTTCTTACATCTGCTATTCGTGACGCCGCCTAACTAATTAATATTTGCCCTGCTGTTCATTTTGCCACCGTTTGTGCCACACTTATAACGATTCTTTCCCGCTTTTTTGGCTAACGACTTTCATGCGCTCTTGATCCGCATGCTTTTTTGCTGCCCACAACCTGGTTCATTCCAAAGCTAACGACGATCATCAGAGGCTACTCACAGAGCTACCCTTAGCTGTACAGATGTTAGAAGTTTGCAAGGCATTTTCTTCTTAAATATGTTTGCCCACACTACGGTGTTGTCCATCAGCAGCTTCCTTTTTCTTTCTAGTCGCCCGCCGATATTTGCGTCCAATTTTTTAGTCGGTAGTCTTATTTGACGCCTAAATAGTTGACTATCTTCTTTGATCTTATTTGTTCAGACATCATTTCGCAGCCAACTTCTGGCGGCTGTTAGAAGTGTTAAAAGTTTTTTTCTGCTGGCAGCTGGAGTCCGCACGAGTCTTGCCACTTGTACATAATCAAAATATTGTGGCGAATGTTGACATCACTAGGCTGTTAGGAAATAATCACGCAACAACGAAAACATTAAAGCGAGCCACACTGGTGTACATGAATACATAAATCATCATTTGCACACATACATACAAGGTAACGAAGAGATACTCACAAACACATGTACTCATCAGCCGAAATTGTTACTCACACATACACACGCATATATGTAGCTAAATTACCAAGCAGCAGATACAGCAGTTCTAGAAGGCGAAACGTCTAGACTTTAGTAGAAATATGCGAATGAAGCAACGGAGAGTATAAAAGCAGCGCAAGCTGAGTAGTCAGCAATCAGTTTGATTTAAACACGCTATTAAGTGCGAAGTGAAGTATCATTGTACTACTCCCAAATTAATGTAATAAAGACCATTTTGCAATACAGAATATTGGAGTGATTTATTCAACAGTTTAGCGATTCGAACGTTAGCAGAGGGTTTCAAATAAGCGGAATTTCACGAAATTCTTTACAATATCTATAGTTTGGTTGGTTGTTTCTTCTATAAGATTCTCTTGAAATAAATCTATGCCTAATATGATCCAATGCTCTTTTTTCTTGTTGCCAATTTCTTGCTGCTACCACATTTTTCTACGATTAAAAACACTTGCCAACTTTTATCACCAAGTTTACCTGAAGCGATAAGTGGTTAAAAATTTTGCCATATAATGACGTTCACCTAGAGGAAAAGGGAGTCAGCTCAAGACATTAAAATGATAACAAAGCACTACTCCGTAGAACTGCATGCTTTCATGGTATAGATATGTACATATAAAGATAAATATATTCCCCTACGCAGATTCATCTATTGTGCATTAGGCAAACCACAGTTACCTGCAACTTTCCGTTTTATAGCTTGCTATACCTGTTATGTTGATGAGATGTGACAATAATCTCTTTGCAAAATGCAAGAAAAAAGTAGTCATTTTATGGAAATAATATGACATACATGGCAATATTTGCATTACAAAAGATGCAGCGTACATAAAATTGCTTGTAAATAGGTAAAAATGTTAATGCCAAGGATACCAGCTCCTGTAACGAACACTCGAGAAAGCTTGACATACTCATATACATAAATATTTACTATATAAATTTATCTGATATACTAGACGTATCTGTTAGAAATGGTGCAAATTTATGCACTTTAGTAGTATGGCAACACTCATATAATTATGAATGTGCGTATGTACACACAACATTATAGGCATGCATATAAGTATATTCCTTTATGCATTTGCACATCTCTAATGTTGCAACACATATACCTTGAGCGCTCAAAAACTCATTAGCATTTTTCTAGCAGCATATTAAGTTTCTCAAAACAAAATTTCAGGAACTCGATATATAGATATTAACATGGAGCACATATTTGCCAAAGAAATTCCGGTTGCTTTCATATTTTGATTGCTAATTTTCTTTCATGTGCATTCATTTGTTACAGATTGCTGATTTTAAGGGGAGCCATGTTTTATGTAAGGATGCGTGTGTAAAAATATAGGATTAGTTGCACAAAAGACTGATTTAATATAAAAGCATACAAGCTTACAATATAAGGGAAACTCAACAGTTACCTGTATCATTTTGTGTAACTCGCTTCGCGTAAATGTATAGTTGAGTTGATGTGAGCTCCACCAGGCATCAAGAAAGTGGCTCAAAGAGTAGACATATCAGAAGCGCCAAACGAACCAAAGCAGCATAAGGAAAACAAGATTGAAAAAGACAGTGAAAGCTTAAGGCACCTAACATCCTCAATTATATCCCTAACTATATTCTTTATTACTTCTGTTATCCTGACAAGAAAAAGTCAACTGGCTAAGACAAATTTCGAAATTTGATTAAGCTTTAGTATGTTTTTGCAATAGCCTATCCAGTTTTCTTACTGTTTCCAGATATTCGAAATCTGTCAAAAATTGTATTCTATATGCGTGTTTGGCTTCCGAATGAAAGAGAGTTTAAGTCGTAATCCATAAAAAAAGGCCAAGTACTCAGCGTGTGTAAATATGACAGGTGGACGTCAACAAAACTAACGGTTTTAAGTTAACTAGAACTCTTGCAGGAGTAATAGGTAGGCAACTTTACTAGAAACAAATAATTTCGGGCTTTTTGATAAAGCTTCGTAGGCTTCTTATCTGTAAAAAGCGATGCCGACAGGTTTTTCTTTTACTATCTTTTATTATCGCTGATTAATCGGAATGTTATAGCTGGGTTATAGTCATCGTTTTCGTTACGAGGTTTTATCTCATAGCGATCAAATTGATACCGCTCTAATAAAAAATCTGTAACTTTTCAATATAAAATCCATGACTATAATTTTTCCATAACAAATCTATAAATTTTTGATAACATATCGATAAATTTTCGATAAGTTATTCGATAACAAATCGATAATTTTTTGACAACATATCGATGAATTTTCGATAATTTAATCGATAACGATCGATTTTTTGTTTTTTAGTCGATAACAAATCGATATTTTTTCATAACACATCGATGAATTTTCAATAAGTTATTCGATAACAAATTGACAACATATCGATGAATTTTCGATAAGTTAATCGATAACGATCGATTTTTTTGTTTTTTTAGTCTACAAACCAAATCGATAATTTTTTGATAACAAATCGGCAACATGCCGATAACTTTTCAATATTTTTCTGGTAACATGGCCTATAACTTTTTGTTAATACATCTAAGACAACCCGATAACTCGTCGATGAAACATCGATAGATGAGTGCTAATCTTAGCTAGAAAATTTATAACGCTTCGAAAATAAATTGATAACTCAAGACAAACAAACTTTTAACTTATCAATAACAATTTGGTAGCACGACTTCGATTTGGAATTCCAGTGTTTCTTCCCATTCCCTTCTATTCGTTTTTCTCTCTTCGTTAATTTCCATTAACTGATTCCATGACCTAGTCAGCGAAACATTAACACTTTTATTCGCCCGTGAGAAATATAAATGTTTGGAAGAGTTTTTCTCTCGAAGCCTCCAAGACTCACTTCATCTTTTTACGATATCATTCATGATTTCGGGTCAAACTTCATGGTTAGTACGATGCGAGACTTTCAAAGCAAATAGTAGCACTTTTCGGCGAGGATGGTTCTCAATTGGATTTCAAAGCTAACATTGATTCCCTGTTAACGCTGCTTCGCAGTACAGCGGCTCCCCTCACAGTTAGGGTTTATTTCATATTTAAAGTACAGTTGCTGCCAATTCGTACTTAACTTCAATTGTGTGCAAAATTTAAGCAAGCTTTTCTGCACATTCATCCTTCAAGCATATGTGATAGCATTTCTTTCATTTCATTTTCCCATCCAGGTCATAAATATACGAAAACTCTTTATTAAAAACTTTTCTTTTGAAAACTATATATTCATTCGTCAAAAAGGAGATAAGGTTATCGAGCTGATGACATTCCTGCCTGACCTTCATATTTATCAAACTATTCGTTTACACGTTTGTATATTCAAAAGACAAGAAGAAAGTGCAAATAGCTGCATTGGTAATACCAAACACTTTAGAAGCAATTTCTTCAAATGTCAGTAAAACTTTTCTAACCCTCATATAAATTTTTTGTCGCGTTACTATTTGGTTTGAATATTAATATTGGTATGTATGAAATATTTTTGTTCAAAATAGTAAACATGTCTTCATCATTTATCATCGTGTCGTTTTGCTGTTTTGCGCTAACTTTCTCTTTCTGCTCTTTCTTACTTATCCTTCACCAGCTTTCAGCATTTAATAAAATAATGTCAAGAACAGCGTAATGGTTTGGTGAGTTGGCAACAGTTAAATTAGTTTGAAAAATGAAACCAAATTGTTTTTAAATGACTTTGTAATGAATATCGCCTTGGATATGAATTTTGGGTACAATGCATTAAGAAAGCAACAAGTTCTTTGGTTTAGGTTTAAGGCTATCAAAAATGGTGGGAAATTGGTAAGTGTTTGAAGTTGCAACCCTATTAAGTTTTTTTTAAAGGCAGGAAGCACTGAAAGGCTTAAAATCAGTAGGCGAGGTATCTCCTCAGCAATATGCTGAGTGGTTTAGGGACGTCTATTATGAGGGCGAGATGTCGATAGCAAAAACTGCCCTCGAAGTCAGCATAAAGCATGTAGCTTCCGTCTCGCCAATTTGTAGGAACAACTGAACAGTGGTATAACGCGAACAGGAAGACAAGTGACAAGTATTTATTTTTTTTATAGTTATTATAATCCAGGGATCGTTTCTATTAGAATTAGTTTTCTGTTTTGAATAGAGTCTTCCCGATACCACTTGCTTGCTACTATGGCCGGGGATTCTTCTCCCACCGCTCTCCATTTAATAATGGAACGCAGGGGACCTCCTTGTCAGGTAGGTAATCGTACGGCCAATATGGCTCGCTCAAAAGCTTATAGCGGTAATAAGGAAACATAGAGAAAGAATAAAAGTTCACAAGGCTGGGGAGATTAAAAGGCTCCAATTGGTGAGTCAGACATGAAGATCATAAGTCAACAAACGAAGAGAGAGAACGGTGGACGAGTTAAAAAAGGGAATTATAGAGAGATACGAAGATATAACCCCTTGCAAGCCGTGGTCAACCCGAATGGCGCGGGAAAAGGGGTCGAAAATAGCTCGCTGTCAAAAACTCTGCAGCGAGGAGACCTCTATAAATAGACCGGTATGGGAAACAAAAAGCTTTGTACTCAACAAAGAGGCATCGATCGCCTGCAGTTGATAAGCTTGGTTTAAATAGAATGAAAGCCAGAAATTCTAGGCCCGTAGAAGCCAGCCTTGACATGTCATGGAAGAAAGAGAACATCGTATCAAGTAAACAACAACCTCGAAAGCTGTAAGTCATAAAGAGATACGAAATAGTCGCAATTTGCTAAGCACCAGAGAGCACGGATGTGGTAGGAGGTTTTTAGCCAATGGCAGGGAACATCCAGACTCCGAAAGAGAGGTAATGATGGGACTTGGAAAGATGTCTACCGAATGATGGAGATCGAGAAAAAAGGAGTGTATCAGTTTTATGATCAGTAAATGGCTGAACGAACCGACTAAACCGTTTCAATTCTGAGATTAATTGAAGAGCGATCCCTTATGCAGTGAAACCGAAGGATTCTCTGCTCCATCTGCAACAACAGAATAGGAATATACCGACACTGGACTGGAAGCTTATGCTTATCTACACCTCAAGAAGACGCCTGAAGAACAATCATAATACGCGGGGAAGGTAGGAAAGGACTCCAGGAGCCTTAAATAAATTTGAGGAAGGAGTACGTAAACGTAACAACGTGGTGAACATACTTATATTTCTTTATGTAACAAACCATAGCTACCGGTACATCATTATAGACACAAAATAAATGAAGAAATTGCGGTTCACTCAAAATGCTTGGGCATGTCATATTTTGTATATTTTATTGTTTTTTTTATTGCTTCGTCCTCAAACTTTTAATTGAAGTTCATAACAGAAACTTTTACTTGTGGCCAAAGTCGATATTTCAAATTTAATTTGCTATAACCGCTGCAACAATTATTCGCAACACTTGTGCAGACTTCTTACAGATATTTTTATCCGTAGATATGTATGATTATAACTACGTAGATACATATATGTATGTATATGTTGCACCCTTTAAAAAAGGCTGAAGACCTTAGTTTTCAGTGTGAAAATTTTAATTTTGAAAGATAACTTATTAATCTCTGTATTGAAGCCAGTAACTAGTGATACCAATTTTGTTTCAGAACTAGACCCTAGTTCGATAGTAACTGGATTTTCTCTAGTTCAAAAATCGACAGTTTGGGTCTTTATAGTTTTTAATATCTATTTGGTAGATATGATATCCACAAAGTAAAAATGATGTTAGCTTCAAAGGGCTTCAGTTTTCAGTATGCCTTCTTTCACCACACTTTGAAGGCTTTCCCTTAAGTAAACTGTACAGCATACATTTTGCAATAGATCCAGCACAGCACATTTATTAAATGACAAGCAACTTATACTTGAGCAAATTCATATTAAACATGCATAAGTCTTTCAGAGGGAGGCTATTACGAGGAATCCGTAACATAGTACCTAACTCCAAATCAGATTTGTTATACATTCTGATGATAAAAGCAACAGTTTTAATATTTCGAATTTTTAACAGGATCAGAACTTTCTTGATATCATAGTGGATATTTCCAGTGCAGATATTTATGGAACTATCGAAAAAAAGGATGAAATCGTATTAGAAACAACATGTAGAATTTCGGTCTGGTTCGGAAACAACGAAATTGTACTAACAAGTGAACTTTATCTAAACTATAAATTTTGTACACTAGTTCGGAAATAACAAAAAAGTGCCAATAAATGAACTACTTCTAAAGTGGAAATTTGAATCTAGTTCGAAACTACAGAAAAGGTAATGCAGCGGGGACAATTTCCACTGTCTAAGTTATCGTCATGTTAAATTCGCTAGATGAAAACATGGGACAAAGATAGAGGGCGAACTAGTAGTGGTTCCACATGCGTACCAGTTTCGAACTAGAAATTTTCGCTACAGGGATATTAAAACCAGAGACCAAAGAATCTAAATTATGCATATGAAGTTCTCTTGTTCTCTCCTTCAAGCAACATTGGTCACATCGTTCTGAAACATATTTGACATATTTAAACCTCACTTCCAAATACATACTCAAAACTGTTTAGAATGTACGACCAAAGTGCCAAAGTCTCACTACAGCAACATTTTTGAAGTAAGATGCAGATAATTAAGCCACTTAAAATCAAAATTTGTGATTAAAATGCTTTGGAACGATTTTGCAAAATCGCGCAAAGCAAATAGTTCTAAAACGATCAAAATATGACCAAAAGCTGTCAAACAAAATTAATATTCCCCTGACTATAATTGAAGAAATACAACTTGTTTTCCAATCTTTTCATTTATTTCCACTTTCGTTCAAAAGTTTAATTAAAAACAGTGCTGCAAAAGCCTTATAATAACAAATTTGTTCAACGACGATGGCCACATAAAATTATTCCATACAATTTGTTCAAAAAGCCACTTAAAAATGATACGAATCTGTGAGTACAAAGGAGTAGGCACTTTTTGTGAGCGCAAACTACTTTGCTTTGTTATTACAGTCAGATATTTCTTTGCCAATTGCATTGCCTAATTCGCAAGAGAAGCACATACATACATAAATACATAGACAGAACGCATGTAGACCGCATTATCTTCTGCTATTGGGTGGTGTGTATGCAAATGAGATTGGTAGCGTGTGGGAGTGTGGGTCAGAAAATTGCTTAGCAGCAAATTAGATTTTAATAAGAACAATTGAAATGAATGAGCAAATCTTGATTGAAATGTTTAACAAACCAAAGCAATTTTGAAAATGAAATTTAACACTCACTGTTGCGTTACGTACAGTATTGAGTTAAAAGTGTGCAGTATCATAACTAAGAAATCTATGTATTACTGTGGTTGAACTGGCCGGTCCATGAGGACCTCACATAGACTGAATGAGTCCGTAGTGTTTATGTATTACTATAATCAACGGAATCACTGATTCCGCTTTAAGTTTAAAAACTAGTTAAATTGTGGTATTACCTCTTGCCACTGATCTCAATTCATTACCATAGGCGGAGGCTATTTTAAGAGCTTTTGTTGGCTGTACGGACGTAAGGAGCTTATTTCGGGAGCCGTACAGTAGCGTGAATAGGGTGATGCCCATCAGTAGCTTCCTTTTGCTTTTTTTTGTTTCTTTAAGGCGCGATGACCTCCGAAGAGATCTAATGCCGAGCTTCTCTTCCAATTAGAGTCGTGCTCCTATTTTTCCCCCTACAAATTGGCGGGATTGGACCTACCTTTTGCTTTTGGTCTATGATATTTATCAACAAGCTCAAGTTAAGCTCTAGTCACTCCCGCGTGCTTCTCTGTGTTTCGGGCTGCAATGTAAAATTGAACATTTCATCGTAAAATACATTTCATAACACGGGACCGCGAATTGATTCCTGTGCTGCAGCGCGTGTGACTTTCATAAGCCGAGGGCCCTCTAGAGTATAGTATATAAGAATGAGATTACAGATAGAGCTTTTTAGATGGCATGGAATTTTAAATCGTTGCTCTAAGCAGCTTATTAATGCAGATTGTGCTGCTAGGTGGGAATCAAAGTTTCACGTTTCCGGTGCTGTCTTCCAGCCAGCTGCCGGCGTTTTTTCTATGATCCGCAACTGGGCTTGGGGTGTGTGGTCGCTACCTTAATTAAGGCAGAGCTCGCTCTTACGCTTCTGTTTGATGCTATTAACGGAACAGCTGAAAATAACCGATATTACTCTAAATGATGCGTTTACCGAACCGAACTAAAGCAGCAATAAACAGACTTGACAATTTGGCCTCGTTATCCTTCATGCGCCTTAAAGAAATTGGATTTTCCAAACTGTCCAGTCGTGCCGCCATGACTCCCATTGGGCAGTGCCCTGCCATCGCTTCGATCATCATGGATAGATGAAGTTAAGTAAACCCTTAGAGTTCCACTGAGCGATTTGCCTCAATAACTGGGCAGAGACCTCAATAAATGACAGTCACGATCAGTTCTCAAGATCCCGCTGGTACCAATAGATCAAAGCGATAGTTGCCAAAGATTTCGTTATGATCTGGCAGCAAGATGAGGGGGCGTTGGAATAAGAAGTAGAGGCAAGGCTGAGGGAAAAAAAAATGTTCTAGTAACAGAGGGAAATAAAGGGAGAAAACAAGAGATAGAGAGGTATAATAGGATAGTAAGTGAAAGAATTGAGAGAATTGGAAGAGGAAAGTGAAAGTTGTAGGAAATCTTTGGAAATTATATAGATAAAACAAAGTTCAAAGAATACAACGCCCTTTTTCGGAGAGTGGGACAGGACCGCCTTATTTGAACTTTTTTTTTCAGAGCAGAAATGGCAGGGAAATTTCTATGGGCAACAATGTGCAAATAAGAAGTAAAGGAGGGGAAATGAAGAAAACTTTATACAGCAAAAAGTTAAAATGTATTAGGATAGTGAGAGAAAGAAGAAAAGGGAGATACGAAGCGGTAATAGGAAGTGAAAGAAGAGGGGAATACAGAGCGAGAGTCAAGATATTGTAATTAGCTCTTTAATGCAATTGTCAACCTCACCTAAACCAGGCGAATTGTAGTTCAAATATGAGTGTACAGAAACACATTTTTTTCATGTGAGGAGCCGGCAGCCTAAGTTCCTTACCGAGGGACGTTGTGGGAGCAGAAGGTTGGATGTTGTTTTATGAAGCAGTTCCCGAAATTTTCGGGCTTGTACCTTAATTGTGCTAGTTTCTAGAACACACAAGATCTATGTCCGGTAAAGAACAATCAACATCAATAAAGGTTGCATATATAAGAAAAAGAAAGAAGATCAAGGAAAAGCAAGCTTTTGAAATTCATTTAACTACGGCAGGCAAACCAAAGATCAATGTCGGGTCTACTAGTGTTTGGGAGCTAGGCAAGGAGAATTGTTTACAAATTTACAATAAAACCTTATTAGCGCAATTTAGTATAATTTTGCACTGTACTGTACAATGATATCAAGACTATCAGTGATAATAAAACATAATGCCCTCATATTCGTCCGAAACTGCTTATAAGCTTATCTAAGAAATAGTCACATCTTGATTGTGGTTGAATTAAAATTAATTTAAATCATTTTCTGGTATATGGTATCAGTTGTACATGCATATCTTAATAAATACCACGTGAGCATACTCGGTTTGTATTTACTATAAATCGACAATTATTTGATTTCAGCTCTTTTGGCCATTATTATGTTATTACTTTATCTGTTATTGTTATTGTAATGTAAGTTGTGTCAATATTAGCGAACACAAATTGGTTTGCATTCCATAGCGTGAAATTGAAATAGTAATACGCGAATGACCAATAATATGCAATACATACAGATGCACATCCTTACTGCCCATTCTCGCAAAGTCAATATTTACATATCTATAAGGGTGAGGCAATTTGGTTATAATGTTGTTCGACCTGTTTATTAAACGTTACTTTAAAGTCATTCATGGCAACAGCGTGTACGCTTATACCCTGCGAATCTCTTCAAAGCCTTTTCTCCCGGTAGTGTGATTCGAACTCGCACTGCTACGATGATCGATCTCTTTACAAATAGACTTGACTCAACTAAAGTCACATCTTGTTTTCCCAATAGCTTTCCCATCGAAATTCGTGGTACTTTGTGTCTTCTGTCATGTGCTCTAACTGACTATAAAACTTGAAACGAAAAAAGTTTATCCACCCTTATGTATCTCGTTAGCTAGTATATGGTACCAAAATTTTCTAATGGTCAAAGCTAATATCTTTTACATTGCCTTTCAGTTATTCGTCTCTAGTGCGCTTTAAGCGTGTGTGTATGCAAATGCAACAATAACATAGATTGGCCTAATGTTGAGATGGACTAAAATAGCTTTTAAACCCACTTCGCGGAAGTCGTTAGTAAATTTAATGAATGACCGCTGCATGCGCGCGCTCTCAACAGCGACAATGTAAATTGAAAAGTCTGTGTTTATAAAAAGCTGGCGAAAACAATAGCAACGAGCTTAGGCAGCCTTGTGCTGCATGTTATCCTTCTCCTCAGGGAGAGTTTAATTTATTTGATTGCGCTACTTATATTTTTGTAAATGCTGTTATAGTACTTAGATGTCGTTGTGGCACTTAAGCGCTTTTTAGAAATAGAGCCATTGAATAGTCAGTCAATTTTTAATCAAAAATTTTAATAAATTTTTCGACCCAAATGCATATACTTTCATCTAATTTTTATATCTCATATAATTCTGTGACGAATATTCACATCACTAAGTGATACTAGCATCCCTAATCCGATACTAAGCAGCCACTTGTATGTACGTAAACAAATCAATCATCATTTACACATGTACATGCAAGGCAACAGAGAGATATAAACTCATGTCCTCATTATCAGGACACAAACTACAAATATATATGTATATAGCTGGTAAACAAGCACGAACTTCACGAAATCACTAGACCTTAGGAGAAATGGGTGAACGAGGAAACCGAGAGTATAAAAGCAGAGGCATGACTAAGCAGTTTAATTTAAGCACGCAATTAGTTGTGAAGTAAGAGTTATTGTGGAATACTCTCAAAGTAGTCTAAAGAGGTTTGGAATAAGCGAAATTTCTCTAAATTCGTTAAAATACTTTAAGCCTTGTAATACCATTATCAATTATAGATCATTTTGATCGTGTTTAAATAATCTCAAATAAAGATCAACCCAAATAAAATGTCCCGCAAATAATGTCCTAAAATGTTCTCCGAAAAACAACTGCTTTCGAAAAAGTAACTAGTAACGGTTCTCAAAGGGTAACCGGTGAAAGAAATGCAGGCTGCTTCATTCTTTGTTGTTGATTTAACCGACAGTGTAATAGTTTATGATTATTTTGGAACGATTTTCTGTCATGCCTTGTAAATTTTGGTTTGGTGATAACCCGATTTCGTAATTGATCCACCTTCAGCTCTTTTTGTCGTGATCGTGCTTATATGTAAGCTTTTATAATCTTTCTTTGCACTGAACTGTTCGTTTAGCTGTTTCGTTAAATTAAGCCAACTGGTGTGAGAAAGTAACCTACTCTTAAAGTAATAGTAGCAGGTAGCAGTAAACTAAGCAAAAATTAAACCATTCTCAAAACTCGAACATTTTCATTAAGGTAACCGGTTACGTTAAAGTAACCGATTCTTAAAAAGCATTCGAGATAAAACGCTTCCAGAAGGCTAAACGGCCCCAGACAAATAACCGGCTCCGCAACACGTATCGGATGCGCAGAAATAGAGAAGTAACTAGTCAAAGAAATATAAGCTGTTTCTTAAAGTCGGCCGATTTTGAAAAATGAATCGTTTTCGAAGAAGAAACCGGCACTTAAGTATTAACTCGTTTTATGAAACTAAGCGTTCCAAAAACACATAGCTCCTGAAAGGTAACCCATTTCGCTAAAGTTTATTAACTTACAAAATTACCAGGAAAGTAAGCAATTTCAGAAATTAGCCGGTTCCACAAAAAGTAAAAAAAAGTTTTTGAACAGTTAACTATTCGGGAAAATAGAGTATTTCGAAAAGGTAACCGCTTCCAGAAGAGTAAACGATGCCAGAAACGTAATGGTTTACGGAAAAGTAGGAGAAGAAGAAGGATAATTTTAATTTTAATAAATTAAAGGATGGACTTTATTATATGGCTACATTTTGCGAGTTATTGTGCCATTGTACCTGATATATCGAATTGTGTGCCAAGCATATCTCATTCAAAATACTTAAATTAAAAGATAAAAAGTTACTCATACGCCACGTTGCACCTGGCTCAAGGCTTAAGCAATTTTTGTTTCCATACATGCATATAAGCTATGAAAAAAAAACTTATTTATGTTTATTAACATTGTAAACCACAAATGTTTTAATCAAAAAAATTATTTTGCACTATTATACTAATGTAATATTTAAACAAATACATACATATATATGTGACCCGGTCTATGAAAAGGTGGCTTATGACTCAAAAAATAAATTGCGAGAAACAGCTGTTAAAGATAAACAATGCATTTCTTCAGTTTCTTAGTAGTAGTACTTTTTTGAATCATAAGCCACCTTTTCATAGACCGGGTCACATATAATACAACTAAACTGTTAAAATATAAATAAATGTCGTTCAATTGTTTGTGCGAATTAAATTAAAATTTGTTATTTGTGTCTGTTTTTTTCTTTTATTCGTCTATTTTACCTTTACCCTTAAACTAACAACAACAAAATACGACTTAACTGTTTTAACTGTCCTTTTAATATTATTTACAATTTTTTTTTATTTTTTATGTTTTTATGTTTTATTTCTCCTATTTTGTTTTTTTTTCTTGTTTCCAATATTGTTTGGTTTTTTATGTTTGTAGGACGAGAAGAATCAACTTCTTATAACAAATCTTTGGCTTTCTTTGGTAAGTTTCAATTAAAATATAATTAAAACTAAAAAAAAATTTTAAATAAGCAATTTACTAAACATTTATAATTAAAAATATAAAATATATCTTCACTTAATCGTCATATCGCTCATTAATTAAAAATCATGCAAAGAAAGTGACAAAATATTTGTTGTGTTGCTAAATTATAAATCAGGGTTTGTCCAAAATATTTTTATTTAAATTAAAAAATATTACAAAAAATACTATATCACAAAAGAACATCACAATCAAATGTTTGCCACTTTCTTTCAAAAATTTACACACACGGCATATACTATTAATATTTATTCAGTACTGCTTATTATTCTTCTTACCACTCCAAGCCTGATCTAAAAATTGTCCTTGCTTTTATAAATCTTACAAATTTAGAAATCCTGCATACAAATCCAAAAAAAGTTTGCAACTAATTTTAGTTTTCTAAATTTAATATAATAAACTAATTTACCTAATTTTTTTTATATTCTTCCCTCACCTAAGCATTTAACTAAAAAAACGTAATCAATACCACAAGTTTGTTAAATTCTCTACGTAGCCTTCGTTAGCAGCTTTGTAGTTAGATATTGCAACTAATACTATCTGCTTCTTTTGTAGATTTATTCTATTTATTCACAAGTAATACAATTCAGTAGAGTCCAAAATCAATATTGGCTGATGATGTGGCTACATCATCATTATTTAGCATTAAATTAGTTTATCGGTTGAAAGAACCCATCAGTAGTTAAACTCGCTAACTTCGAACGAAGAGATTTGTCGGGATTTAAACTTGTGATACCTTTTGAATGCGTAGGTGCCTCTGAAACAGCCGCTACCTTTGCTTATATAAAATAGATCTTGACCGCTTAAACTTAACCGTTGTTGGCACAAGTGCGGCTACCAACTGTTCCGCGTCCGATTAGCACCAGTTCGGAGGTGGACATTAAACCTGTAGTTCGACACTATTTTTGCCTGATTTTCTTCCATTTTGTCTGCAGGTAAACGGCAGCCTTTCCCAGATAATTTCCAATTTGAAAATATGTGGCCTGAAAAATTTTCTATTCATACAGTTTATAGAATAATCTAGCCAGGTCCTTTCGTGAATGCTTGCCTACCTAGGGCCGAGGTTTTATGTGGGCATTGGTAGAATATTTTTTGGCAGAAAGCTGTTATCCACTACCACTAGGCCGTACTAAGTGCATTCAACACATATATTTAAAGCATAGCTACAAGTACGACCGGCTTCATTTTTGAGAAAGATGAGTTGGTAGATATATATTTTTAAAACAGGGCAAGCGTCCTCTGATCAGGTGTTTCCAATTGTTAAAAATCCTAGCAATCTCAGTCTTTCTATGAAAAAAGGCTCACAAACACGCTATTGAGTCTGAGTAAAAGTGGTCCAAGCTATGAGTGTATGCTATAGAGTCTGAATCAAAACAGTGTTTCGTTTTTATAAGTATTTTGTCTGAACAATGTTCAATCGGCACTCACATCGCGAGGAGGGAAATCAGGCTTTTTATTTACCGCCGCAGTTGCAAATGCTTTGTGTGAATTAGAAAGATATACCAATGTCTGGTACTAAGAAGATAACCTACATAGAATGATCAATCAATTTTAAACGAGAAAAAAAACGGTAGCTACCAAATTATTTGTCTTCAGTGTATATTGCATTTGTAAACTGTGCAATAACGTATAAACATATAAGCACATAAGCTTTAAAAACGGAGTGAATACCCCAACTGATTCTACGATATGGTTTGATCCATGATGTCTGACTAAGAAAGTGGATCTCCCGATGGCATAAAATAAGCACATTTAAAGCCTAGCTTCTGACAAATAATAATTTTTCGGCTCACTCCTTTCACCTCAATAAGCCTACAACATAAAGAAAATTTAGTATCGACTGGTCCCGAGATATAGGCCAAAACGTGGACCCGGGTACCCCTAGAATGTGTTTATAGAATATGGATAATAAATGAAAGCTGTTGATGAGTGCTTTAGTAGATGATAATTTCCATACCCATGGGTGACTAGGGTCTCGAGATATAGGCCAAAACGTGGACCCGGGTACCCCTAGAGCGTGTTTATAAGATATGGACATCAAATGAAAGCTGTTGATGAGTGCTTTAGTAGTACCCAGCTTAACCGGCAAGAGGGCTCAGTTAACTGGTGGTATCTCCATCAGAAGCCGCTTACACTGCTTGAAGAACATAACTAAGCTTGTGTAGAGAGTAGGGGCGGGGTTGCTGCACGGGTTGGACCACTTCCATTTGCTTGGAAGCCACCCAATTGTCTATAGTATACATAATATATGTCTTCAGAATAAATCAAAAGCCGATTGTAAGTTATTTGCGCACTAAAGAGCTGGGAAATATTAATTTAATTTAGGGATCCCAAAGAAAAATATAATTCACGCAAAATCATCCTGGACTCGTATCGTGTTTTACGATCCGTAATTGAAACACATTTTTCAAATCTCGATAGCCCTTCACTGATGAATCGGATTAGTTACATTTTTGAGCTGGGTATGATGCGTGTACATTAGATGTATAATTTTTTATCATTTTTATAAGTAGTTTGACAGTTTCCTATTTATCATTTGAGTGAAAATGGGTTTTCATCCATTATCGTATAATACGATACGTGCCCTGTTATTATTATGCAAAAAGAAATTGTCTTTGCATTCCCAACTTAAGTAGGCTCTGCGTCCTCAGTCTATTGGGCTTTGAGATGAATCTACGATACCATTAACAAAAAAAACATACCAAATGAGATTAAATTAATTGTATTACTAGATATAACATTTGAAATTGAAATATTAGAAGGCTTGAACTAAATTAGTATATATTTCCGACAAAATTTAGCCGTGTGTGCTAAATTGATTAATTCAAAAAGCTAAATACTCAAATGTTTAACTACGTAGTAGTTTAAATCTCTTATTATAAATAACTGGATTCATTTCTATCATTCAGCTTTGTTCGCTTCGCTCTTTTTTTATGCCAATTCATGTAATTTTGATCACAAAATTTTATATCATTTGTTTTAGTATACGAAATGAGTTCATAATGACACCACCACATCACCTGTCTTTAAATTTAACTATTAAAATTGTTTTTGGTTTGAAAAATTATAAAAAATTTAACTAACAAAACGACACATGAATGCATGCAGCAGATTTTTGATACGTATATTCATATTTAACTTTTATTTCATTTAATTTTTGTAAATAATTGTTATACTCAATTTCAAATAACACTATAACAAATACATATGAAATTAAAACTTTTTAAAATTCTAAATTGAACTATCCTTATTAAGTAAATGGTTGTGATACTGATGAAGTCTACAGTGGCAGAAGTAGAATTTAGTATACATATCCCAACCCTCTAAAATAGTATGCACCTGTAAAAGATTAATGTATAAGAAGAAAAAAGCATATTAATGCCTTCCAAGCCCGATGTACTACTATTACTCCTAGCTTTGAAGTAAACAAAATAATAGTGTGGCGAATATTGGCATCACTAAGCTGTTAGTAAATAATCACAACAACAAACACAGCAAGCAGCAACTCTTATGTACATGTACACATTAAGGCAAGCAACACTTACGTACATAAAAGACGAAGAAGAATGTCTCACATACACATATGTTGTCATCAGCTAAGAGAGGAAGTAGTTACTTACACAAACACACGCATATGGCTAGAAGAAAAGCATAAACTTCAAATATACATATATATAGCTGGTTAACCAAGCATGAGGTGCAGATGATCTAGAACACATGATCGTGAAACGACTAGACCTTGGGAGAATTGGCGAACAAGATAACCGAGAGTATAATAGCACCACAAGCTGAGGAATCAGTAAAACAGTTGGTGAAGTACGTGATATTGAAGTATAATTGTACTACTACCAAAGTAGTCTAAATAAAGACCATCTTGCTATGCTGAATATTGAAATTATTTATTCGACATTCAGCGATTCGAACGTTAGCAAAAGGTGCAAAATATTCGCAATCCCCCAGAATTCGTTACAATAACATTCAATCACGTAAGCAATATTTTAATGTAGTCAGTACTGACACACAAGTATTTTTTCTAAGAACTTATATCATACGAGATCTTACAGCCCTTTTTACAAAGCAGCTTGTGTTGAATGCTTCGAAACTTATAAACTCTATGTATATTCTTACATAATCTCTACCATTTTAACTCTCATTTTACTTAAAATAATTAAATCTATATTCAAGTTAGAATGGGCTACATTAATTAACTGCACAAAATGCAAACTTTTAAGTGGTCTGTGGCTTTAGAGAGTAAAAGACGAAGTTTGCTAAAGCAAACAAAACTCAGTTATACAAAAATTATAAACTAACACCATAAAAAATTTTGGCTCTGGTAACAACAATACAACAGTGATGCGAACATTTTAACGTACAACAATTGCACTACGTGAAAACATGAGACATAAGTGCAGTGGGACAGACATAGACGAAAAGTGCTTAAGGGGTTACGCCAACATACATTAATTGGCTAAAATATTTCTTTTGAAAAAAAGGGCCTGCAGCTGATTCAGGACTAGGGGTTTTACTTTAAGATCAGATTTGATCATGTTTGAGTCATGTACTTTTATCAGGAAGAAAGATATTTCTGCACAAACAAATTATTCACAAGTTTCGCTAGTGTCTAAGAATAGAATAGTTAAGAAGAGGGAGCAGGTTTTGATAAATTTCTTATATAAGGGGATTGTGCAATAACTTAAAAAAAATGTAAGGCGCGATAACCTCCGAAGAGATCTAAGGCCGAGCTTCTCTTCCAATTTGCGTCATGCTCCTCTTGATTTTCCCTGCAAATTGGCCCCTACATGTTTTATGCCGACTCCGAACGGCAAATGCAAGGCAGATGAGTTTTCACTGAGAGCTTTTCATGGCAGAAATACACTCGGAGCGCTTGCCAAACACTGCCGAGGGGCGACCCCGCTTAGAAAAATTTTCTTCTAATTGAAAAACTTTATTTTAAAATTTTGGCGTTGCTTTGCCCGGGGTGTAAACCCAGGGCAACGGTGTGGTAGGCGGAGCACGCTACCATCACACCACGGTGGCCGCCAATAACTTATCCGTTTGAATATATGTATGTATAATTATAAAATTTAATCCAATTTTTTTTTGTGTGCGAATGCAGCTTATCCTGAACTATTTTGCTAGTCACTGTGTCTAACCTGGGACATTTCTCATAAGTGCTTACATCATTTTTTTTTCTCGAAATTCTGTTCATACAAGTTATATATTTTCAGACAATTCAAATGTAAGTGCATTATTAAAAATTAATAATTATTACGTTTACAAAATATAGTGTAATCTGTGACACTTCAACTTTTTGAAAATGGGCAGTGTTGTTGTTGTTGTGATAGTGATAGCGTTAATTGTGATAGTGTTCCGAGTAACGAGTCGAGTTGCTTAAAGTTGTGAGTTCTGGTGTTTGAATGTGGCTGAAACGTTAAACAACAGTCACGTTAAATGTGCTGTATGTCAGAATAATAAACAAAATAGCGGTTATGAGGTTTTGTCAACAATGAATGGTACATAAATTATTATTTTAATGACAATTTGATTGTCTAAATTTGTTAGAAAAATAAAGCGTTAGCCAGTAGAGCAGGCTTCACTTGCATGTTGTTAGTAAAAAAAATTGCTTCCAAGAAATCTGAGAATGTATGAGAGGCGAGAGGGGTAATCATTGGTGTCTATCGTGGCCGGTTTCTAGACTGTAAACTTTCCCTGTGTCACTTTCTTCGCTATATAACGGCGCGCACGAATTTGGTTGCTACAAGTTTTTGGTTCTAGGCTCTAGGCGAGCGCGCACATACGCAACACTCCTGCTACGAATCGCTTCATGTTCCTTGATCAGAACAGAAACAAGTTGCTTGCTGCAGCTTTTGCGTCTGTACTACATGTCAAAGAAGTCAGTCAACCTCAATCCGTAGGCAAACTTTTCATCGTGGAGGCTGAATTTTCGCGACTGTAGGATTAAAGTCATATTTCTCTCCATATTTCCACCTTGGTACGATGGTAGCGTGCTCCGCCTACCACACCGAAGATCCTGGGTCCACTTCTCGGGCAAAGCAACATCAAAATTTTAGAAACAACTTTTTCCAATTAGAAGAAAATTTTTCTAAGCGGGGTCGCTCCTCGGCAGTGTTTGGCAAGCACTCCGAGTGTATTTCTGCCATGAGCTCTCAGTGAAAACTCATCTGCCTTGCAGATGCCGTTCGGAATCGGCATACAACAAGTAGGTCCCGTCACTCCAATTTTTAGGAGAAATTAAAAAAAAACTAGACGCAATTTGGAAGAGAAGCTCGGCCTAATATTTCTTTAGAGGTTACCTCCATATTGGTGCTTGTAGCAAGGCCATATTGTCCCTCTGATTTGCTATAGATGGTGTAGACAGCCTTGCATTCATGAGAGCCAAGAAAGTGTAATATGTTCTTCGTACCATCAGTAGAATATTGCGTTGCAATATAAAGAAATAAAAGAAAACTGATTGTGGAAACTGAAAACGCGTAAACGTATTCCTCTGAGAGCACTTCCTGCTTTATGACTACTCAAATTATCAAGAACTGTACTTAAAGCGCTTGAAAAATATTTTTATACCCAGCTGTACTTCTACACAGGGTACTATAACTTTGATTGGATAACGGTTGGTTGTACAGGTATAAGGGACTCGAGATAGATATAGACTTCCATATATCAAAATCATCAGTACCGAAAAAAAATTTGATTGAGCCATGTCCGTCCGTCCGTCTGTCCGTTAACACGATAACTTGAGTAATTATTGAGATATCTTCACCGAATTTGGTACACAAGCTTATCTGGACCCAGAATAGATTTGTATTGAAAATGAGCGAAATTGGAATGATAACCACGCCCACTTTTTATATATATAACATTTTGGAAAACACAAAAAACCTGATTATTTAGTAAATGTTGCAATATAACGTGTGGACTGATATTGATACTTTGATAAATATTTGAAAAAAATTTTTAAATGGGCGTGGTACCGCCCACTTGTGATAAAATCAATTTTACAAATATTATTAACCATAAATCAAAAATCGTTAAACCTGTCGTAACAAAATTCGGCAGAGACTTTGCCTTTACTATAAGGAATGCTTTGAAGAAAAATTTACGAAATCGGTTAAGGATCACGCCCACTTTTATGTAAAAGATTTTTAAAAGGGTCGTGGTTGAATAAAATAAGCTATATCTTTGCAAAAAAAGGGCTTTATATCAATGATATTTCATTTCCCAAGTGGATTTATAACAATAAATAGGAAAAACTTCAAACTTAAAAAAATGGGCGTAGCACCGCCCCTTTTATGGCTAACCAATTTTCCATGTTTCGGGAGCCATAACTCGAAGAAAAATTAGTTCAGAATAGAACCATATAGCTCATTTACTTCAATAGTGTCATAACTCAAAAAAAATGACTTTTGAGTTAATAACATAAAAACGTACGCAATATCATGATCTATGTTGTGTAAAAAAATCTTTGTGATCAGTTAAAAATTTACGACGTGCTATAAAAATGAAAATGTGCTTTTATATGCGCAACATATGGCAGTTAAAATCTTTGAATAGCTCTCCTGGAAAATTGTGTTTTTTGAGTTATGACACTATTGAAGTAAATGAGCGATATGTATATATATAATTGCGCAGCCTTATAGCACTATTAAGCACACAAAACAAACAACAACAGCATTTCAAGTGTACAGCTGGGTATGTAATATTCGATTTCACCCGAGCTTAGACTTCCTTACTTGTTTTCACATATAAGTGATAAAAAATTGCATTTTTACCACATATATATTTGTTGTTGAATTTCCCCCCACTATCCGGCAATAGTAATTAAATTATTTATATGAAGTGATTTTAAATTGTTGGGTTAAAAATTCGCAAAAAAAATTTAAACGAAAATATATTAAATAAGTTATTAAGGACGGCGATACAATTTTTGCTACAATGTAAAAACAGGTCGGAAAAAAAACTGCAAACAGAAAAAAAAACAAAATATAAAATCTTTTTTGCTGTTGCTGGAAAAAGTTCTCTGTTGGGTGTTTTTTGTTTTTTTTTCAATGTATGAATATTTATTTTAACATATTTTTCGTTGCACTTATTTAATTTGTTTACGTGTAGGTCAGAGAGTACATAAAGAGTGGAAAAATTGTCGCCATGGCTTCTATCTACATATGTGGATATTAACAGGCTAGCAAGAAAACATTCAATTTATTCATTGGTAATATTCTGGCTCATATTGGATCTGGCCAACCAAAGAGCTTTTGTTAAACGCGTAAAAATTCACGCCAATCATCCATTGCTCGCGACTCTTCTTTCATCTCAGTCTCTCAACCGATAAGAGTATCTTTTTCATCTGCTAATGATATGAACTATTGCCCGGGCGAGCGTCTGTATCCATTTATACAACATGATAAAGCCAGCGAAGTTGTTTGGACTTATATTGATACATGTGAGCGTTAGGCATTAAACCTTTTTCGTTGTACTCTTTGGCGTGATGGAAAGAGCAATTAGTTTTTCGGAAAACTTCACTCAACTCCATGTACCTTTTGGTTTCAGTCGTCCATAATTTTAACCCATATATTACCACAAATATGATGAGAGGCTTATAGAGCTTGATTATTTTTCGTCAAGAGAGGAAGGGTACCTCATCCATCCAGGTAGGTAGCTGCCTTGTCAAAGGCTTTATTTGATTTTGAGTGTATAGTGCATAGAGGTTTTTGTTGTTGTTGTTGTGGCAGTGCTTCGCCCCTTATCGTGATCCTCTCCAGTATTTGGCATATAGTAATAACTAGGTTGGTAATTGGCTTTAAGGCCTGAAGGCCCAATTATTAAGTTGAATCACTTCTTCTATTTTAGGCATGATTTTTTTGCACATCTGGAGGCTTGCGCTCGTCTTTACAAAAGTGGATACATCCTCTTTACTAATTTCTCATGCCCACATTTGTACAGCAGCGATTTTCACATGCCTTGTAATTTTTTAACTTTTTGAGTTCTTTATAATATGGTGGAATATATATTCTGTTGTTAGGATTTGTAATATCGGGTTGGTCGTCTTCCTCGCTATCAAGCAATGAGGTAAATAATCTTATCTATAACTAAGGGCCGCATTTCATAAGATGCCGACAAACTTTGCCCCTTAGACATTCAAAGTCATCACTATACGATACGAGTTAAAGTAACTCATTGCTTTATAAATGATTAGCTTTTAAGCATTCCCTTTACCTCGGCTTCAAACTTTCTACAGATATTTTCTGCTATCCTGAAACTTTCCTTCGAATAGGGGATCTTCTGGACTATTTTCGGGGTGTTATTTCTGGCAGCCAGCATCTGGAGCTCCTGATACGCATAGCTCTCGTCCCTTCTTTCTTTTTTTTACTACGCGTCTTTCTTTCTTAATAGCAACACTTTCACCGGGCCTTGCTGCTCAACGTGAAGAGTTAGCACCGGAGGTAGGTACTGAATGAAAATGTATTCCCACTGCAAGTAATAAAAATTATATTTTCATATTTTTGAACTATTTTTCGAGTGTAACAAACATGCGCGCATACATCTTGCCTGGTTGATCGTTAATCAACGTCTAAATCACTACAACTACGATGATTTTACCTGCACAACACAGCCACAGTTCTGATGAGCGTCGGCCCACGAACAATGCTTTTAGTGAGCGGTTGTGAGAGACGCTTGAAGTAGTCATCGGCTGTCTGTTTCGTCAGCAGCTTAAGGACACGTAGGCGTGTACTGGCATCACAAGGTTAAGGCACTAGTCGATGCTTTAATCTCGAGTGTGCGCATATTCAGGTCACTGTTGTAATGCCTGCCATCGATCGAACAGAGTGATTAATTGCGTTTCATGTTTTTGATCAGATGAAAGGCAAATCGCAATCAGTTCGTTATTCAAACAATGTATTTTTAATTTTTAACATACTGTGATAACAAATTATCAACCTTCGCCACCATCAACCGACATTTTTGGTTATTTCACTTTTGGCATATATGCAACTACAATAGTTGCAACATAGTTTTGCATTATTTATGTCCCTTTTTGATGCAAACCGCAGCACATCAATTTTTTCAAGCCATCAGATTTTTGCACTGCGGTTTTATAGCATAAATTACAACCATTTTATTTATAATTATTCAGGCAATTTAATACCGCAATTCAGTTTCCGTTGTTCTGTACGAATATAACCTTGTTTTTAGCCCTGCCATCAGTCGCTTGCTGATGGCCATTTGACAGTTGGGCCATGACAGGCAACTAATAAATACATCAATAATTTGTTTGTTATTATTATTATTTAAAATATAATTTTTTGTTAACCCAATTTATTTTCTTGGTTAACTTTTTATTGTATGTTTCGAATAACATCTGTTTATCGCTGTTGACGGCTGAATGTAATAATTATACAGTGATGCACTACGCACAAATTCCGCTCTCAAATTTGATATTGTAACGAATTTAGGGAATTCCGATTATTTATTCACGTTCTGCTAACGTTCGTGTCGCTGAACTGTCGAATAAATAACTCCAATATTCTGTATTGCAAAATGGTCTATATTAGATGACTTTGGGAGTAGTACAACTATACTTCACAATTATACTGCACTTCGCAACTAATAGCGTGTTTAAATCAAACTGATTATTCATTCCTCAGCTTGCGCTGCTTTTATACTCTCTGTTGCCTTGTCCGCACATTTCTCCAAAGGTATAGACGTTTCATCTTCTAGAATCTCCTGCTTGGTTACCAGCTATATACATCTAGGGCGGATCCAGCACGATTTGGGGGGGGCGGCGATTTAAGTCAACTTTTTAAGTAAGATAAAGTGACCGTAAAATTTGTCATACAAACACACATACATATCTACACTCATCTACAAAAGTCATCATTACTCAGATTTTCCAGTTTTTACTAAGTTCTGCTTCGACCTTCATTATTTTTGTATTTTTATAAAAATATGTATTATTATATAACACCAACAATCCAAATATACACTTAAGACTTTTTAGGAAATTCGGGAAAATTCCGCCAATTCATGCAAATGTTTCGCTTTCAGTAAGTATTTTTAGAATTTATCTCTCAAATGGGGTTTTGCATGAACGTTTGCGGGCAATCAAAGAGAGATGTTTTGAAATACATATGTACATACACACAGTGTTGCCATTGTGTCGCTTTGCGGAGATTTCATCCTTTTTAGAACATTTTGCTCCTTTGAAAACTATTTCAAATATTTTTAGAACTATTTCGGGGCTCAGTATTGTCATAAACATCAAAATTAAAAATGCACTTGATTATTTTAAGAAGTATCTATAGAAATATGATTCAGAAATTATACTCTGGGTCTCATAACTTCCAGTTATATAAGCTTCCAAGATCCTGCTCACACCTTAAGCCGAAACAGCTCTTTAGTTCCACTTTCGCTTCAAGAATTCCTGTTCTCTGAAATTTTCAGTCGAAGTCGTCGGTTTCAAATGTATTTATTTGTAAATATAAATTGAAAAAAAAATCTTATTGAAAGAAAAAAAACTAGCAACATTCTCATGCGCCTATAAATAGGCTACTTTGTTGCATACTTACAACACGTTCCCTTTTGTCTTTTATTTATTTTTTTTCTGTGCTCAAAAAAAAAGTGTCTTGAAAATTAAACATGTACACTTAACTGTTAATACTGTAACATATTTTACGCTCATTAAAAATAATATCTCGTTGTCATAACGACTATCGGAGAAAAAAAGAAGAAAACTTGTTATTGGCTTGGTAAACGCGTCATCTGCAACGCATACTTGACAATAGTAATTTTTTCTTAATTTTTTTTTCTGCTATGGCAACATGGAAAATGAACGGAGTAGAAGCATTACTAGCGAGTATATGTTCTTATGCTATTTAAAATTAAATTCTTCTTGTTACGAAATTCCTAAAAGTATGTAAGAAAAAACTGTGACTGGAAAATCTTTTCCTAAGCATCAAGTTATGCATAGAAGTATCCAATAAATTTTAAAAGTGTTCCACTTGAACGCCTTATGCAAGAGATTTCACAAAGGTTTTATGTTTTTAATTGGCAAACCAGCAAAATTATACAATTTCTGTTTATGCGTAGCGAAAATCTCTTTCACTGTTGAATAGTTGGAGGAGTTATAACTTGCTAAATAAAAAAACATTTTTTTTATAATATATAGGAACGTGTTTAAAATCAACAAGTTTAAACAATATTGTATGCTTCTGGCTCAGCTGCAAAGATCGTTTTTTGATTGCGCTCACTTTCTTTTTTCATAATTTTAGGCGGTGTATTTCTTGTAAGTGAGTCACAAAAGTGTTTCAGCTGAAAGTAAAACTTTCCGCTCGAATAAAAGTAGTACCGTATGTATCTTTTAAACGTGCACTTTTGCAAACGCGTTAAGAAAGTGCCTTACATCACCCTATACCTTTTTGACCAAACCGCATACAGGAGTTTAACACAATTTCATTTATAGAAAAATACAAAACATGTTGCTTTTTAACACTTAAATCTTTTTCTTGCTTCTTGCAAAAAAAGTGTTTAATCTTTTTCATATTTTGAACTATTTGCTGCTTTGACACGATTCTTATTCAATGTCTCCCCGCCTTTATTTTATGTACTTTTGCCAAATTTTGTTTTCCTCTTCGCTGCATTTTCTTTTTGCAAATGTGATTTCTTTTTAGAATCGTTCACCGCCCTTTGTATAAACAACTTGCTTACAAGCCGAAAAGCAAAACCGCAAGTTACATACACTCACACACACAAATACAAATAATATTGTATACTGCAAATGTCGGTAAACCGCAGAAACAAAAAGTGTTAAACTCCTAAAACTAGTCCACAAATGTTTTATTTGTGTATATTAATGTTAAAAGAAAAGTAAAATAAATGTACTGTAAAGCAATGGGGTAGAGGAAATAGAGTAGGAGGTGAACGCTGAAAGTAATTACAGTTACATTTGAGAGTTAGATTATATGAATATATATGTACTGGAAATTAAAGCGCTGTTAAATTATTCTTATCAACTTGTGTGTATAAAATCTAAGAGTAAAATAACTATAACTAAAGGAAAATTCATTGCGCCGAAAAGTATGCAATTTCAACTTCATATCTACCGCACAAACCTAGCACATACAGCAGAGATTACGTTTCGGCGCAATTGATTGAATTTGACTAACAGAGAGCTTCATCGTAAGATACAAAATCAATATCACCACCTTATATATCGCAATAAAAAATATTTCAATATTTATGGGCATGGCATATTATTTAAGAGCACATACGTTAAATGACGAACACTTTGTCTATATGTGTATATCGCATGAGCAATTTCATTAGCCTCACAAAAAATTCGAATCAAGTACCTTACACAGTTTTTATACAGAAAAACTAATATTTTCTAGCTACATGGCCTTTACTTCTAACAGCATGCTACGTTTTAGCATTTTAAGATTTTCGTTTTAAGTATTACAAGCACATAAATTTAGATGTACGTATTCCATTAACGATGTATAGAAAACATTGGGATAAAAAATTTAAATCATTTAACAAAGCAAAAAATAATACCGTATTCTTTTGTTTACATATATATACATATATATATATATATATTTTTTTTTCAAACATATACCTTATTGAAGTCGGTTCGGGTCTTATATTGATTTGTGATATTTTTCCGTTGTCAGGATTCTACAGCTTCCTGACGAATCTTTAATGAATTTTGAGCTTTAATTGTAGCTCGATATGCGGCCGCCGTGGTGTTGTGATAGTGTGCCCAGCCTACCACCACCGAGGGTCTTGGGTTCAACTCACGGGCAAAACAACATAGAAAATTTAGAAAAAATGTATTCAATTAGAGAAAAAGTTTCTCTAAACGGCCAAAATCTCATTGGAGGTTCATCGCGCCAAGTAGATATTTATTTTTTTTCCGGTGCGTATGCAGAAAATACGCCTAAAATTATGCACCACAGTATTTATTGCTCATGTCAATGACGAAAAACCCTTGAGAGACGTTAGCTTACTAGGCTGATTTCACGGTAGTTCGCTCAGCTTGCGGGCGCCTGTACTTTGCATGGAGCAGATTACACATGAATACCGGTGTGAATACGACCTTTGTCCAATATTGTTTCATAAGAGTTCTTGCATTTTTTAACTTCAGTGTTTGAACTGATTGGCGTCGGAGATTATCTGTATTCCGTACTTACGACCTCCCTCTCTGAACCGAAGAGGTAAATTGCACCAGCCTAAGAACAAATTTCTGGCATAAACGCATAATCCGCCTTTGTGCTTATTTGCATTCAATATATTCGCAGTAACTTTCACTTCAGTGTCAGAATTTTCTATTTCTGATGCTGCAGGAGATGCTTCAAATACTCCGACTTATCACATATTGCTGTTCCGAGTTCGAACGTTCGTTCTATTTCGTAGATTTATTGATTGTCATCGCCTCTGACTTGTCTTACTGTCCTGGGACTGGGACGTTTTCCTTTCCTTTTCCGCCTCTGAAAAGCAAGCTTGTTGCCTTCAGCTGATACCTAATTCTGCTTAAAGCGCTTGCTTTAGCAAGCGTTACCGTTTTGAAGTGTCACTGAAGTAAATACATAATTCCGCCTATTAGTACCCGAAAAGGAGCCTTACGAGATATTCCAACCCTCGTACTAAAAAACCGTGTTATTTTCTATAATTTCAATAACAATTTTTTTTATGAAATATAGAATACTCCCATATAAGTTTACACCAACCAAATATAATACATCTTTTAATTTTTAACCCAATTTGGATATGTTTCTTGTATATGTTACAAATTTACTCCCTCTTTCCTATTTATACATCAAACGAATGCCTGAAAGTATGCTTGTAATGAGCAGCTTTCAATGTTGCATGTTCAGTATAAGTCTAAATAAAACCTAAATCGTACACAAAATATGGCAACTAAATTAATGCATGTTTTTACATCTGCTTGCTTGCATTCGATTGTTTATTAATTTTGTTAATATTTTTAAATATTTTCAGATCAATGCAATCTGTTGCATACTTTTAGGCGACTAATTTTATAAATTCAGCATGAAAGTATTCCCTTGTAAATTAAATACTAAATGTATATATCATACTTGACACGAAACAATTAACCTATCAAAAACCAAATGTAAATTTCCAAACTTTGCGCTAAATTTTTTATAGAAAATTTATGCTTTTTTCCTTTAACTTTAATTGTACAAATATTTTTAAACATAACTCACTTTTTCTGCAACTTCTACATACATATTTCCTTGCTTCATAAACGCATATCTGCAGTTTTTCATTATTTTTTAGTCCGAGATCTAGCTGCTAGTTTTGGTGTGTTCGCAGAAGTAGTAAAATGAAGTGACCCCCTAAACAAAGTTTCAGCCTTAATACTTTAATGAATGCAAAAAATACTTGCTTTTCTGCTAAAAATATTTAATTTTCAACGCCACTTATAATGGTTTTATACTTTTTTATATTGTATATATTATATTTTTTCATACTAAAATTTGTCGCATTTTCATTTTTTGACTTAAGTAAATTTAACTAAGTAGTATTTATATAGTATTTATGAAAGGTATTTTTAGAAATAAATATCGGAAAAGAATTGTATTTTTATAAATATGTAAATATTTACCATGTAAAACAACATATATGTACACTACTAAGTATTTATTCAAATTTGCCATGAGAATCCTTGTAATTTGATTACTAAACAAAAGAAAGCTGGCTAGTCACACAATGGTTCAAATTCCTTCACATCTTATGCACCATAATTGCATGGGACACCTTAATTCAAGAAACAAATATTTGTGGCACTTTACATATCGAGAGCGTTCCACATACCACGAATTTTTAAGTTATAACAGGAAAACAAAGCCACTCTAAGACTTATCGCTACAGCTTCTTCATATCGGGAAACTAAAATCTCGGGCGTTGTCTATGATTATGCCGCCACTTTTTCCTCAAATTACTTGCCAAGGAAATGGTGAAGCCGTTGTCTGCCGCCATATTAGTCAGTCGGGTCCGTCATTTATTAGCAATGAGAAACCAATACAGCCTGAGGAACCAAAAAGAGCACTGACAGTGGCGCCCGAGCAACACAAGGACTTATGCAAGCAGTTATTTTCGCAAGTGACTAAAAAACAGCCTGCGGAACTAAAGAAAGCACATTCAATAAACTTGGGGGCCTGTCGAAATATCGCTTTCAGTACTATTGTGTTATGGCTCCTTGTGGCACAAACAGTCCCGCGGGCACCGTCCCTGTGCTAATCTTCTTGCCAATCATTGAACGTAATCAGTGCTAATTTCAGTATCAAATATAAATATAGGGAAACGATTTCATTTATTTTTAAGTGAGCAATCTAGTGAAGGGATAGTTGCAGTGATCTCACGAAATATCGTCTGCAGTCACTTTTTGTCTATCGACCAAACTAGCACCCAAACCCGTATATATTATTGAATGAGCCTAAAAGTATGCAATGCTCAGTTAAATGGTTGTCAACTAGTTTTAATTGGACTGAGTAGGAAATTGAGAAGGAAACTCCTCTCTCGACAAGTAAAGATCAAGCTTTACAAGGTTCTCAATAAACCTATTCCGTTATAGAGATCGGAATCATGCTGCAAAAAGCAGTTTAGGTCGCCTTTGACGTTTCTAAAAAAAAAGTTTCAGGGAGTAGGACCGTTCCTTTCTGCTGCGTCGACTGCATATATCGAAGAAGGTTTGAGAGGAGTAAAAAGAGGAGGCTATGTACAACTAATTTGGGAACAACAGGTTAAGAAAAACATGGGCACATTAGTTGTCTTCAAATGCGGCTCAGACATAAAGGTTACAATACATTAAGACATTTCGAAATTCCACTTTAACCTTCGGCCTTTAACGAGGCCTTCGGTTTTAAAAGTGATATCACATAGTATTACTTCTCTTGATAGCTTCCATCCCACCCAACTTAACTTTTCCTCTTCACGAAAATATTTCTCACCCCACTCTGCCTAAACAATGAATTTTACAAGGAATCTTATGGCATTTTTAAGATTTTATTCTGCATAAATTTGTACCTTATACTTACGATTATAAATATCTGTTAAAGTTGCTTATCATAGTTTTTAAAAATAGAAGAAATTAAAATATTTACTAATCAAAATCTATTTATATTTTGTTTATCGAAACACACAAAAACACTTAACGCAATCAAACTTCAACTCAACTTTTGGAAAAATATACCAACAACTAATAGGAGTGGAATGATTACAACCTGCGATGGAATGAATCGGAGTATGGAGGCGTGAAAGATCTGAGGATAACACCGAATAAGCTTTGGAAACCGGATGTGCTGATGTATAACAGGTAAGGTGCAGGAAGAGATACAAAGAAAGGGAAGCTAAGTAATATAAAATTATATTAGTAAAGTCTTCGTAGCAGCGTATAGAAACAATGTAGGTAGAAAAAAGCACAGAATGAGAGCAAAGCTTGAAAAACTTTCGTACCCAGGTAAAAGTAAGAAAATTCGAGTAGGTGTTGACAGAAGTTAACGAGAAGTGTCTAAATAGATTTAATAAAAAATAGCTTTCAAAAATTATAGAGAAAAGCTACAGCTTAAATGTACAAGAAATTTTACATTATCATACTTTTAGGAGGGTTTGATGAAATACTCATTATTTTACTAGGGGTTTAATCAGCTGCTTGAATTATTATAATGGGAAAATTTTGTATGAATGAAAAATATTTTACTAAACATAATTAAAATAAACTTTCTACTCGGAGTAAAATTTAGGTAAAATTTGGCAAATCAAAATAAATATGTTTTTGCAAAAAAGGTAAGCTTTCAAGTGATCCATTACTATATATACAACATATCCAAATTATGTAACATTATTATAAATATATTAATACTTATGATATGCATATACACTTAGCATTTTGCCCAAATACTTGTTGAGTTTTAAGTTGAAAAGCTTTTCTTCCACCATTTTGAATGTAAAAGCTTTCATTTGTTTTTAGATGTGCTTTCATTTTAAGTTTGCGTTATTTGAAAGTTGTAAAAAGCTATAATTATAAAATTTTTTATATTTTTGTATAATTATTTTTAGTTACTACAGTTGGTTGGTACATTCCCCTGTGCACTTCTTACTGTTACATAGAAAGCTTTTTAACGTACGCAAGTAGCGTTTGAAAGAGTTATTTGCATTCTGGAAACGTTTTCTTTTAAATTACGTTTCCTATATCTAACCCAAAGTATTGTTTAAACTTATTAGTTACGCTATTGAAAAAGTTCAAGTATGAGCTTTAAATAAAATTAAATAAAATTAAATATTGAATTCACTTTCATTGATGCAACTGAATAAAAACTGGAAAAGTGTTTAGCTTAGCTACGCATATTTCAAAGCAGAATCGTTAAAACAAAAAACAACAAGTTTATTTTTAAAGAGTTAGAAAAAGAGCATTCAAAACTGAACTCAAAGGCTTTTGTTGAAAAAATGTATACGATTAAGCGTTCATGCTTAAAAGTAATATTGAATATTTTATTTTTAAAAAGACTCGAAATCACATTGTCAGCTTTCATGGCTTAAGCTTTTATTAGAAATATTTTTCATTATGCTACGAATAGCAGAGAAAAAGTTTTGAAAGCTTAGCCTTCTAAACAAACGTAACTACATAAAAGGTGTACGAACAAATTTTTCAGAAGCTTACAAATTATCTACATATGCTGGTTCCACAGGCTTTGAACTTGTAAATATAGCAATACAGGTTTAAAAAATATATTGATCAATACCAAAGCTGTGGTTTTGAAAATTTATAAAAATGAAAGCTTGCAAAGCTCTTGACTGCTGCTTGTAAGTTATTTTTTGTTCTCTTATATCTATTGACCTCATGGTTGACAAGCTTTATGTTTCTAAAGCTTCCTTGTTAATGAAAGCTTTATACTAAAGCTTTCGGTTATGAAAAAGCTCAAAGCTTAAAACCGGCGTTACTGCTTTGACAGATGTTCACTAAGCAAATATGTATATTCATAAAACGCTTGTAGTTATCAAAATCCACTCGCTGTTTTCACAATACTTTTTATCATCAATATAAATAAATGCAGTTGGAAAATTAATGGCAGTGTGCCATATTAAAAAAAATTTAATAAATAAAAATTATAGTTTGTGTTCGTTCTTATTTATTACATTTCTGTGTGTACAAATATTAGTTTATGTTATTTAAATATTTTGTTTCTTTATAATAAGTTAACCTAAACATTTTCTAGATATGCGTATGATAAAATAAACTCAGTGTTTCTACACAAAAAGTATAAATTTGAAATTTCCTTTATCTGTACTATACATTATTCAGTGTTTGTACTTTAAATGAAAAGTCATAGTATGTAAAGTACTTGCACTAAAATCAAAAAATTAAAACTTAGCTGAAAATTATTATTTAATGTAACTTAATTTTTTAAACACAAACAAAAATTTTATTTATTCAGAATATTTATTTGCTTATAAATAAAATGTTACCACTAAACATTTTTCTTAACACAGAAAGAATGCAAATGCTATTTTTGTCTACTTTAGTTATTTATCAACGAAATTTTAACTAAAAAAATTTTGTTTAACTTTTTATTCGAAAAAAATACCATTGTTATTGATGATTTTATTTTTATAGCAATAAGTTTCGTTGCAAATAAGTCCCGAATTTAAATATAAAATAAATAATATATTTCAAAATGAAATATGAAAACAAAATTATCACAAAAAGTTTAGTAACATAAAACACTTTTTAATTTTAATATTTTTTTATCATTTATTACGTTTGTTGAAATTTCGAAATCAATTTTAAATAAATTTTATAAAAGTGATTAAAAAAAATAGTTAATTATGCAAAAAAGGAAATTTTTTCAAATTTTTGTTTAAAGCTGTCACAATTTATTTTTTAGCCATTTTTACCAAAATAAAAATTTTTTAAAATGCATTTTATATGTAAAAAAATATTTTTGCAAAAATATGACTAAAAATACTTTCAAATACCTTATTGATTAAAATAAGTGTTTAAAAGGAAAAAATTGATTTTAATACTTCAAGCTAAATTTAGTTGTGTTCCCAATGATGCAATTAACTTTTCATCTCTTAACTAAAAAATAAATTTAATTCACTGAATAAATAAAATTCACTGAATAATTTTTTTTTACTTTTTTATTTGCTACTAATAATAGGGCTTGCACTTAAAATTAAAATTTAATTTTCGTTGTGCAAAAAAAGTTGTCTAAAGTATTTCTATTTTTTACATTATTATAAAACGGAAAATTTCGGTTTAAAAGCTTTTAATACTGAAAATATATTTTTTTAATATTCAGAAAAAGGTTTCCAATAAATCTTAATTAAAAACTCTTTAAAAAAATATATTTAGGTTTTTATTTTGGATTTTTGTGTGATTCTTTTTAATTTTAACTTGTTAATATTATTTATAGCAGACACATTTTCCAGAATTTGTAATTTTTTTCTACTTTTTCAAAGTTATATTTTAAAACATTTATATATAAAATCAAATGTTTTGTCATAAAAAATTGGTACTTGTTTGCAAAGAAATTTATGATGATATTTCAGAAAATATTCATTAAATTACACGAAAAAAATTCAAAAAAAAATTTTCCGAAAAAAATTATTGTTTTGCACGAAAAAAAAATTTAAGATTTTTAATACTTAAGTTTTCGAGTTTTCAAGTAACTACTGTTAATAATTTTCAAAAATAAAAATTTAATTTTAAGTAACATTACATTTCGCACAACTTTTTTCAACAAATCAAAAACAATTTTATGTTGAAACACATTTTTCTTTAAATAAACCAAAATAAAAAAAATTAATAAGCGTCGAAAATTTGTTTAATTTCAATAAGAGTAGCTTATCAGCAACGTTCTAGAGGGAGTGTACATTGTCAGCTTGCCGTTTATGTGGGCCTCACATTGTATGTCTATAAGTTAATATAAAAAAAATCCTAAATAATATAAATAAAAAAAAATATTGGATTTTGTGAAGCAAAATCTTTAAAAAATTACACTTATTTAAAAAAATTATTTTTGCTTAAAAATCCATATTTAAAAGCATATATGCCATCATTCAAAGTTAAACGCATACTTAATGAGACACCCTTAAACCTACAACAAGCACACAAACACCAACGCACAAGTTTAACCAGAATATTATACAGGTTATTGTTACCAAAAACTATATTGAAAAATTTGCAACGAAATGACAGAAATACAAGACCACAACCGAAATGTTTGAAATTTTACAGCAAAGAAAAAAATTTAAAAAAAAATTTTTTATTTTTTATTTTTATTTTTTTAGTACAAAATGGAGAAAAAATATTTTATTAAGAAAATCTTTCAATCAATACGCTGGTGTAATATAACTGGTTAAACGTTCAATACTTGTATTTATTTACTCAAAAAATATCGTACAAAATAAAAAAATTATAATCACATAATTTTGGGCGAAATAAATTACAAGTATTGTACACGATAAAATCAAATCCCTCAAATTACAAACAGGTATTCCATAAACAATAATTAAAAACATGCGCTTCAATAACAAGCGCCAACTAAATAAACCCAAAAGAAATTAAAACACGCACAATTTCAAAGTTAAATAAAAAATTGTTCATGCCATCATATACAGTTAAATAGTCTATTGTTTAAATAAGGTTTTGTCGTAAAAAATGCAATAAAAAGTTTAAATAAATTCCATAAGAGTTAAAAAAATAAATTTATCAGTTAATGATAGTTTTAAATTAATGCACACACATTATATGCGTTGAAAATCATATGCCCTACATCAACCCCAATCAAAAATTAAAAAAAAATCATGCTCACGCACTTACAATTAACACTCGCTATCCCGCCATCAAACAGTTAAGCCCTGTACTCCACAGTTTACCTACCCACAACACGATCAACCTAGCATCGTAATATATAAATTGCCATATTGACCTTTTTCCTTTATCTCCCTTGATTTAATTGTACATAACAAATTTCACACTTGAGCTTGCAACTAATTTAATGAAAACATAAAAACATACACAAGTCACAAAAAAATGCAAAATCATACCGTTACAATTACTTTTATTAAACATTTTCAATAACATTGTACAACAAAGTCAACTGTTTCATTATTAACAAGGTTCCGACAAAGTATTCTGGTATAAAAATTTATAAGAAATAATTACATGTAGAACGTCTTTTGAAAGTTTCAGTACATTATATAACATTTGTTTTAATAAAGCAGTGAAGGACTCCTTTAGTTTTTTTTCATTTCTTTTTAGGAACATAATTCAGAACCCTACGACAATGCACCGTAAGGAGAAAAAACTTTCGCTAAGTGACGCAGGGAGCGTAATATTTAGAAAAGCCCTCCAAATTTGGGAATTATGTGGTCAAATTTTCAGCAATTTCCTGATAGAACAGAAACCAGAAATTTTGATCATAGAATACAAAATTCTTCCACAGTAATCAAGATATTTACAGATATTTAGAAACCCATACATAACAGGATTAATCTTGCTTTTAAGTAGCTTATTACACTTTGTTCGGGGCATCGAGACAATGCAGCGAAAGGAGATAAAATTTCCGCTAGGGGGACTCATGTGCATATATTTAGAAATGCGTACGATATTTCAATCCTGGTAAGATAGAGACTAGGAATTTAGAATGTTGTTCGCAACTTTTGCCCAAAGATATTTAGAAAAGTTTTACACGGGTTGGTTGGAATCAGACCTAATAACACAGACGTTCTTGAGAGCCCGTTGACAATGCGTTCAAAAAAATCATCTTATTCCGATTTATCTAAAAATTTCGTAACAACCTATGAGATTTTGTAAATGGGATGATCGGATATTGGCGCAAGCGATATAGATACTTCTTTGAGTGATCTCTTGTTAGGGCAACATACTGGATATAGATTTACGGGTATGATTCCGAAGGCTGAAGAGAGAATAAACGAGGCTAAAAACGTCCGTGTTGAGTTATGCACTTCCAAATTATGGAACGGGTCAATTTTAAAGACAGTATAGGATATCGACTAGAAACCGTTTCGGAGTTATAAAGACCTTTATTCTACAAAGCAGCCGAACAGCATACAGCAAGTAGCTCTTTTTGAAGTCAGCTAATGTCTTCGCACAACACTAATTGTACGAGTACTTTATTATTGCCCAAAATTTCATAGTTTCAACTCGCCATTGGCCACCTACCATGTTTATCTTGGATGTGGCGTAGTGCGCTGGTAAACTTATTTACGTATGGCTCAGGTTTGACGCGTGTTGAATGGTCGGTCTTATAAAGAATTTGGTGTCAACTATCAGTTCAAGCTGCACATTTCAAGTGCAGTTGGATGCTGTTGTAGAAAAATATAGAAATTGTTGAATGAGGGTTCAAAATAGTGCGAGTCTGCAACTGTAGCTCTGCAAAAGCAAAATACGCATGCGCAGAGCTGGCAGCTTGTCTTGGTTGGGACTACAGTCTGTCAGGCAAGTTCTTAGCCGAGCTGCTAAACTTTGCACTGCAGAAGTACTTGCATGTGAACAAACGATCGCGTCACTATGTGAATAGCTGCCTTATTTTGAAAAAGCACGAAATGAGTATCGTTGGAGCTTCAAAAGAGTTTATTGATGGATTTTACTCCAGCACCGAGGCCTACAGCCTGTTCCCCAGATGCACCCAGATGAACCAACCAAAAATGTCTCAAAGGAGTGGTGAAGAGCGGAATTGGTTTTTATACCCAAAACATGGTAGTTTACTACTTTTGGCGTCAGGCTTCAGAATAATTGTATCGCACGCTTCGTTTTAACACCAATGAAGAATATTATCCCCCATTCTGAAGTGAATACCCTTACAATACTCTTGTGGCGTCCAATTTTGGACGAGTTCTTATAATTAACATTAGGTTATGAATGTTTTTTGATGTCATTACTGCTAAAAGGAAAGTTTTAGAGAAATACGTAATACATTCACTAAGGGGCAATAAGAATAATGTCAGAGTGAGGCACTGAAGTAGAACTAGACATTAACCTAGTAAAGCATTCACAGTCGAAAGTGTTTCTTCAGAAGAATACCGGCCAAATCAAAAATTAGAAATGTAATAGCCGCCATAGTAATTTAGTGTAGCGACCTCCTTCTGTTCACGGCTGCTTCTTGCAAAAATGTCACTGCTACTCAGAATAAGAACTGCGTTCTTGTTCCTTTTCACCAGAATTCAGTGTCCCATGTTTGTTGTTTTTTATTCATGTTGTACAGTGCAATAATCAGAGCATATGTGTTTAAAAAAATTATAATAACTTTATTTTAAATGAAAAAACATTTATTAAAACGAGGCATGATAGCTTGGATATCTATGTAGACTATTTTTACGTATAATAGTATGTACGCCTTTTTTTGCACAACAAAAACAGTTTTTACTTTGTGTTAATTTTTTGTTCGTTTGTAATCCCGCTTACAATATAAACATTTATTTTAAAATTTTCTGCAGCATATATGTATATATATTTTTTTTTAGTATTTTAAGCACCATTAATTTACTTTATTTTTAACTGTTTATGTTTATAGAGGTTTTTCCGGTCAATTTTATATTAATTTAAATTTTTGAGTTAGGCTCTTTTGACCATTAATTGTGAAGTGCAAATAAATGAATTTATTCCCACTTTTCCAACCCAACGTTTCGCTAGACTTCCTAGCATCATCAGGGGTGATCTATTTATTTAAAAGACAACAAAAAATAAAACAACCGTGAAAAACAATAATAAACCTTATATAAGGCACTTATTAAAACAAGAAGAAACAACACTTACACAATATGTTTAGTTAGGATCTAAAAATTAAAAAATAGTACCATCATCGTTTGGTATCATCGTCATACTAAATTATAATTATAAACATAAAAGGTAAGCTGCTGCAATGTTTTGTGTGTCTTGTTTACCGTATTTTCTCTTTTTTTATATTCGCAAACTCTCTAATGTGTATCGCGTTCTTCCATATTTGTTACGGTCTATTATTTTTGTGGTTGCTAGATCAGCTGCGTGGCCACTTGCCGTGATGTGTTGTGATAAGGCCGTTGCACTTCTCTTTTTGTTTATATCGCTTTCGTGCTCTTTTAGTCTGACGCCGAGAGTTCGTTTCGTGGTTCCAATGTATACCTGTTGCAGCTTTCATCTTCTTTACCTTGACATGTTACTTCATATATTATATTATGTTGTTCGAGTTTGTCGATCGGGCTTTTTGTTCGCGTAAATATATTCGCTAGTGTGGAGTTGGATTTGCATGCTAGGGCTATGTTTTGGTTATTTTTTATTACTGCTTTGCTGATGTTTTGAGATAAAAATTTTAAAAGACGACCAGATGCTAGGGGCTTTGTGAACCAATCAAGGACAGACTTCCATTATTTTTGTTTTTGAATATTCTGACGTCCAGATAAGGGATGCTGTAATCATTCTCCATCTCAGTAGTGAATTTTATTTTGTTGTGATAACTATTTAAGTTTCTTGTTATGTTAAATTTTCTCATACGTGCTTGTTAAATATATTTACTGCTTCAGCTGACGTTTCTGCCCTGTCGTGTTGTCCTGCTGGCAAATTGGTATAGTTAATTTGAAAAAAAAAGTGTTGGCGTACAATATAGTTATCTCTGCCGTTAGGCTGTAAATTTAATTAACAACTCACTGATATGCACAAACTATTTACTTTTTTTTTGTTAATATTATTTTAGTTAATTATGATATAAACAAATATTTAAAACGATAAAGCAAATTAAATTATTAATAAAAGTTATTAATGCTATTTTGTTACTAAATAATGATTATTATCTTAAGTAGTATACATGCATATAGGAACTAATATAAATTTTTAAGTTTACAATTAAAAACTACATATTCCACAAAAAAGTAGCTTAAACAATAAATGATGCCGATTTGAAAAAGGTCCAAGCAAAACCGTGGTTTTGTCGCTAGTTTTTGCGTTTATGCTTAAAATTTTTATTTAAAAATGCACCTAATCAAATACAGCAGTGCACAGAAAAATCGCCAGTTAATTCATTTTTACATTTTAAGATAAACTTTCATGAATTTTGTAACTGAAAGTATGCAAACCAATCTAAAAAAAGAAACTTCAAAAATTAGAAAATGTTTTTAAAAGCATGAAACTATTTTGTTGTGGTTTTCCGATTTTTTTTTAGTATGCAGTTGTGTATCCCAATCATTTTAATCTATCAAAGTACAAGTTTTAGGTCGCTAAAAGTTCTCATTAATTTTTGACAATTTTTTGTTTTCCGAAGAAGGTTTTCTTAGGTTTTTTCTTCATATAAAATGTGTAAAATACACAGATCACCCTTGAAAAAGCTAGAGAGACTAGCGAAACGTCGGATTGGAATGGTGAAATAAGTTGTTTTTATTTGCACCGAGCCAATTATCAAAAGAGCCTAAGTAAGCCTTAGTAAGTGAACCTGTTTTTTTATGATAGTGAAGCAAATCTGAAGGGTTTTTCAGAAAACAATTGTCAAAAATCAGTGCGAATTTTAAGCGACCTATAACTTGTTCTCGGTTATACTAAAACTAATGGGCTACAAAATTGAGTAAAAAATTCTGAGATTTCCAAATAAAAAGTTCGAAATTTTCGTCAAAATTTTTTCAAATTTTCCATATTATCCAAAAATGTTTTTGAGGTTATTTGCATAGCTTCAAGAACAAAATTTACAGAAGTTATTCATTAAAATACCCAAAATGAAGAAAGAAGAGTTTAGTTTACAAAATTCAAAAAAATGTTCAACTGATATTTTTCTGTTCGCTGGTGTACATATGCTTTATATTACCTACATGGGTTAAATATTATTTATACAAGCTTTTTAACCAAGCTTTAAAAACTTTAAAAGTCTTTACTTAAACCGTTTATTTGATAAACAGTTAAAAATTACGTTTATGTTAGCAAAAGAGGTTGACCCTAAACAATTATAACTACCACATAACTTTTAAAACTACACATACGCTAAACTTTTAATGAAAAAAAATAAATTTTTTGCATTTTGATTGTTAGTAGTATGTTTGAAATCTAAAACAAAAGTAGCAAATTAAATTTAAAAAATTAAGTGCTGCAAAGCACGAATTAAAAAACAAACGCTTTCATCAAATAAAGCTAAAAAAGCTTTCATATTAACGCATTTCAAAGACTTTCAAGCTTCACCGACAACTTACACTTTTTATGTATAACTAAAAATATTTATCATAACTAGTTAAAAAACTAGCTTCCCTACTGAATAAATTTGAAAAGATTTGGAACCAAAGAATCCAGCGATTTAGGTAAGCTTTAATAACAATATTCATCTAAATACATAAAAACAGATATATATCTTACTTAAATGGCTTGATAAGCTGTTTAACTTTAATATAAGGAGTGGTACAAAATTCCGTTTCAATACTTCGCCGACATATTTCTGGGCCAGGGCGTACAATAAATAGTAAATAATTTTTTTGAAGTTTCATACAACTTTTTCGAAAAAAAAACAGAGCTCAAAGCTCTCATTTTAACCGTTCGATGGCGAGTGTATTTTTCATCGTATAAAGATCAGATATGACACCTTGGAAAAGAAAGAAGCTCCCTTCATTTCTGAAGCTAAATCTAGTCGCGAGAAGCACAAAAAGTTTCCTCATAAATTGAAAAAAATATCGATTTTCACAATTTTGTGGCATTCTACAAACACATTGTCAAAATGTCTGCAGGCTTCCCTATATTTGTCTCACGGGCATCAGAAAGTTCAAAAAATTTCAACAGGAACCATTCTGAGATATGCACACCATTCAAATATTTCAATACATATTGTTACGAATATTAGCAAAACTAAGGAGTGATGCCATCTCCAGGCCGATGCTAAGCAGTGACGTAAATTCACATCAATAATTCAATCATTAGCCGTGTTTTTTAACACGCGTATATCCGTTTACGCTTAAACTTTATATTGACTGCTAGTCGACAAACTATAAGTACACCTCTGAAATTGCTGCGCATAAATTTTGTCCTACTAAATTTAAATACGCATTATACTCAGATGTAACTGAAATATGTGTCTTTGTTTCACCCTCTACACTAATTCTATGTATTCTATGTGTGTCCACAATTCATCGCAACTGATTCAGCTATATGTTATACTCTATGGCCATCAGAGCGTTGCGTCTCCGCTTTTCGGTACACCCTGTTGCTGTAGCTAGTTGTTTAACCACAGCCGCTAGATGGGTCTCCTAAGCACTATCTAAGCGAAGATAGGCGTTTTTTACACGCGCAACGAAACGTATACGCGCGTGTTAAAAAACACGGCTATTATGTATCTACATAACGAATCAATAATTGCGTCTACACATATGTACACATTCCGACGAGCAACATTTACATACAAGGCAGCGAGAGATGAGATGTCACACACAGATGAATTTACTTATACGCTTATGTGTGTGCGGGAGACTGTAAACTACAAACTCACATATGTACATCTGAGAGCGCTAAAAAGTAAACAATTGTAAACAAGTAGAAACTATATGAGAACTATACACTGAGTGTCACAAGAGAGAGAGCAATAATTTGTGCACGTAGTTGTGGCTGGCGATTTTGTAGCCGAAACAACTAGTAAGTTCTGGAAATCGAAGAGCCTAGAAGTATGCAGCGTAAACTATAAAAGCGGGGCAAGCGAGTAAGAAGTAATTCAGTTTGATTTGAGTTGTCAAGCAGTTTGATTAAGACGATATCTAGCGAGCAATAGCAGTGTTATTTTGAATAGTAAGTTTCATTGAGCTATCAATCAGTGTGGTTTTTAAGCAAGCTATTCGTTGCACAGTTTGTTATTGTGAAGTACTTTAATAAAGGCCATTTTGCATATTACAAATTGGAGTTATTTATTCAACAGTTTAGTGATTCGAACTTATCAAGGATTGCAAATAAGAGGATTTGCAAGCAAATTCGTTACAATATATAGCAGTTGCTTAAACTAACAAAGATTAAGAATGGCAATGATTACATATTTGATTAATTCAATCGATTATTTTGCATGAAATTACGTTTTAATTGTGTCATTATGCATTTCTTAATCCATTATAAATTGATTAATTGTAAAATAGTCTAAGAATATTTTGAAAATTATTAATGCTGTAATTTTCAAAAATAGCAAACTGTCGCATTTCATTACAGAGATTATTTGTACTGATGATTTTATAAAAGCAGGTGGCTAGTCTTCACTATAATCAGTGGAAAGTTAATTCGATCTTGGGGCCACTCATTAATCTCTTGTACCAAATGACGACGAATAAGTGATAATTTTAATCATCCACAATATGAAATATTCATTCATTTGAATTGCCAAGTCCTAGAATTTAGGCGAAGTACTATCGACGTTTGGGAGGAAATAAAAGTTCTTATCCAAATATTTATGAACTTTGCCTGTCACCAAGAAACTCAAGCGCTGAGTGATAAGTAATTACGATTGGAGCTGAAAATTTTTGTTTCGTCTATCTATTTCATCTATGTTTTGTTATCTAGTGTTAAACTGGTCTGTCTGTGAGGACCTCACCTAGCTGATGTTCATAGTGTTACCAGCTATGTTTTGTTGACAATGTTACAAAATTTTACGAAATCAAAATATTTTCCAATTTTAAAAAAATCTTTTTTTTGTGGTCATTGACAATACCTTTAATTTAAATAATATGAGGAAATCCATGTATTTTCAAAGTGCTATATTTGATCTTTCTATGATGACAAAGTATGCGCGCAATCAACCGAAATGTGATATGTATCAAGGAGCTGGTATGAGAGTTTTGAGCACCGCTTTTTCAAAAAAGTTGTACGTAACTCAAAAATAAAATGTATCACATATATTTTTGTTTTTCTGGGACTCAGGAATACGTGGGCAAAGTATAAAAAGAATAAAACTTTTATTTATATTAGATGCTAGAATTTTAATAAATATGAAGATATTGATTTGCGTGATTTAGCTAAATGTCTAATAACACTGGATCACAAATTCCAACTTTTTTTTGCACCAGAGACGCCATTATGAAATTCCTATGTAAAATCACACCTTAATTCCGAAAATCAAGGTTTTTTTAATTCTATGGTAAGGTTTTTGAGATATTTATACATTACCGTTATTTCAAAAAAATAAAAATTGTGTCCACTTAATCATATATATATCTCAAAACGAATGGAGGAATTCCAAAACGGTTTGAAGCTTTTAAAGGTAATAAATTAGCTATAAACTACTAGGCCCTGCAGATTCAAAGTTAACGAACAGTCATTACGGATTTTTTTAATTTTTTTGTAGAAATATAAAAAAATTTTACTTTGCGAGGAAGGATCTCGAAAACTTTTTATTTTTTTACAGACTTTTGCAGACAGTTATAATCATTCATGTAAATATTCCCATTTAACACTTAAGTACCCTACTGGTACATATATGTTAGTATTCGTATATCAGTTAGTTAGTTTTTGCAGGTTTTTTTGGTATTTTGCCTAAGCTCTGTTTTATTACAAAAAAAAAGCTTTCATTCAACAAAATCCATGGACTAATACAAAAGTTATAAGCATTCAAGTAAATATATCCATTCAATACTTAAGTACCTACCAGCAGGGTATTCGTATATCAGTGAGTTAGCGAATATTAATATGTACCAGCGTTTTGAAATTTCTCAATTCGTTCTTGAGATATATGTGATTAAGTGGACCCAATTTTTATTTTTTTGAAATAACGCTAATTCGTAAATATCTCAAAACGTTACCATATAATTAAAAATAACCTTGATTTTCAGAATCAGGGAGTGATTTTACATAGGAATTTCATAGTGGCGTCTCTGGTGCATTTTGGCTGTAAACCAGTGTACTAATAACATTTGGTATAAAAAGATAAATTTAAATAAAAAAGTAAATAAATCGATATCGTATTGAATTGCACTAGCTTTATGTTTACATATATACTAAGTGTCAATAAATTGCTATAATAATAACTACTAAAATATCAAATATTAATTTGTAATAACCATAATTATTAAAAAATGTTTGATGGCCATATCCATCGTTGTGATTAATAAACTACTAACAAATATTAAATGTCAGTGTGCAGTGTGGCTTGTTAAATGTTGCATTATTAAATAAATACATACTTACTAGTTTATTACAAAAAAAAGCATACAAAACAACGCTATAAAATGTAAGTGTTGATTGTTAAAAATTTCTTCATGCATTGACTTTTATTGATAACTGATTAATTTTTAATATTAATGCAATTAAAATTTTTTTAAATGCATGAAGAAATTTTTTAACAATATTATATTTGCTGATTTCCGTTTATAGCTGATATTCGCAGCGTTGGGTGGGCACAATTTTGTTGCGAAAGAATTTGGAAATTTTACGTGCAGATGATAAAATGGCTGCTCAGTTAAATTTTGTAAAAGCATAAAATTAGTAAGTGCAAAGACAAAACACATGGTATTTATTTTTTTTTAAGTAGTTTAAGGCAGAGGGTGTTTTATAAAAAATTCTTGAACAGACGGGTCATGGAAACAATCTGTCCAAGTTATATTCCCCTCTTGAAAATAACAAGTTATTTAGCCCAACAAATCTTTTTTTTATCTGTCTTTGTACATTTTTGATATCCTTTATTCAATCTAATAAAAACTGACAACTTAAGAATTTTGCTGCGCATAAAATTTTCAGTTTTTCTTAATTAAAAGTTCACATCAA
>JARSSU010040747.1:0-24278 GCA_029619165.1 Eurosta solidaginis
TTCAACATACACACCTAATGGGCGCCACTCCCTTTTAAACCTCATTACATACCTTTAATTTGATACCCATAAATCGTTTCAAACGCATTCTCAAGTCACCCGTGGTTCCACTTATGGCGATATATTTCCAACGCTGTCCACCTATGAAACTAAGGCCCAAATCCCCTTTTAAAATATCTCTCCATATTATCGATTTGATGGCTCCATATTGCTACAAATACAACATTCGAGGGTCACCCCTGCATCCAACCTTTAATGGCATATACTCGAAATGGGCGTCCACCTATGGAACTATGCCCACATCCCTTTTAAAATACTCATTAACACCTCTCGTTTGATGGCCCATATCGTACAAACAAACTTCTAGAGTCACCCCTGTCCACCTTTATGGCGCTCGATATCTCGAACGGCGTCACCTGTGGAACTATGCATCACTCCCTTATTAAAACTACTCATTAACTCACTTTCTTTCATTGATACCCATAGTTGTACAAACAAATTCTAGAGAGTCACCCCTGGCTTACACCTTATATGGGCGATATCTCGAAATCGCGCGTCCACCTATGGAACTAAGGATTACTCTCTCTTTAAATACTCATTACCATCTTCGTTATGATATCCCATATTGTACAAACGCATCCATAGGCTCACCCTGGTCACCTTTATGCGATATGCGCGAAACGAGCGTCCACTGTGGAACTAAGCATCACTACGTGAAATACTCATTAACACATTTCTTTTGATCACATATTGTACAAACAATTCTATGGTCACCCCCTGTGTCCACCTTTATGTGCGATATCTCGATACGGCGTCACGCTAGTGGACATAAGGATTACTCCTTTTAAAATTCCTCATTAACACATCTTCGTTTGATACCCTATTGTACAACGCATCCTAGGGTCATCCCTGGTCCACGTTATGCGATATCTCGAACGGTCGTCCACTCTGATGGAACTAAGGCATCCTCCTTTTAAATACTCATTAACACCTTTCTTTGATACACATATTGTACAACCAAATTCTAGGGTCCCCTGTCCTACCTTTATGGCGATATCTCGAAAATGCGTCCACTATGCAACTACCACTCTCCTTTTAAAACCTCACTATAACCTTTGATTTGATAACCATATCGTACAAACGCATCCTAGCGTCTCCACCTGGTCCACCTTTATGGCGATATCTCGAAACGGCGTCCAGCTGTGCAAACTAGATCATCACTCAGCCCACTCCTTTCTAAATACTCATTAACACCATTTGCGTTTGTACGCCATATATGTACAACAAATTCTGAGGGTCACCCCTCGTCCACCTTTATGTCGATATATCTCGAATATCGCGTCCACCTATCGGAATCTAGGATTACTCGACCCTTTTACATACTCATTATTAACACCATTTCGTGAGTATACCCATATTGTACAAACGCATCCTAGGATCACTCCTGGTCCCCTTTATGGCGATATCTCGAACGGCGTCCACTGTGAACTAAGGATCACTCCCTTTTTAATACTCATTACACCTTGTGTCTTTTGATGCACATATTTACAAAAAATTCTAGGGTCACCCCTGGTCCCCTTTGTGGCGATATCTCGAAACGGCGTCCCCTAGGGAATCTAAGGATTTCTCTTTTTAATACTCATTACAACTTTCTTTTTGATACACAATTCGTACAAACGCGTTCCCATTCCCCTTTTCAGGCTTTATTTGGCGATATCGTCGAAAAGGCGTCCACCTTTAACTAAGTACTCGCTTTTAAAAGACTCATTAATACCTTATTTGATACCATTTGTACACATAAAAAGATTCTAGGGTCACCTGGTCCGCCTTTATGGCGATATCTCGAATGGCGTCACCTAGTGTGAACTAGGATGTGTGAAGGCTCCTTTTAAATACTCATTTAACACCTTTCTTTGATATCCATGTTGTACAAACAATTCTTGATGGTCACCCTGGTCCACTTTATGGTGATTTTCTCTAAATGGCGTCCACCTATAGAACTGTATGGACCGCTCCTCTTTTAAAATACACTTTAACACCTTTCATTTGATACCCTATCGTACAAACACATTCTAGAGTCAACCCTGATCACCTTATGCGATATCCCTAAATGGCGTCCACCTATAAACTATGGCCCACTCCCTCTAAAATACTCTTTAACACCTTTCATTTGATACCCATTTGTACAACAAATTCTAGAGTCACCCTGATTCCACCTTTATGGCGATCACTCCCAAATGGCGTCCACCTATAGAACTATGGCCCCTCCTTTCATAAAAATTGCTCTTTAATGCCTTTCATTTGATACCATGTCATACAAACACATTCCATGGGTTTTCCTCGGTTCATTTTCCTAATGGTTTATTTCCTTTGTTGTCCGCCATAGCTCTCGAACTGAGTATTGTAATGTTCGGTTACACCCGAACTTAACCTTCCTTACTTGTTTTAAATTTCAATTTAACTTTTTTAGATGAAATGAGCCAGAGCAACACGCTGTCGCCATACAACGGAAGCCAGTTGACTCAAGTAATAATAAATACCAAGCAACATACCTTCGATAATTTTAGGTACCGATCTTCTCTTCACCTTTGCCCTACATTTAAGGAAGTCACCTATTATGTTCTACCGACGACACTGAGACAGAACGACATCTGCGGCAGTGAGTTTTTACTGAATCAACATTTTCTGGCAGCAATACCACATAACGAGTGTTTGCCATACCATCCTGTGTGAGGGGAGATACCCAGATGAAAATCTATTTTTAATAAAAAAAAATTGTTTCTTAAATTTTTTGGTGTTGCTTTGCCCCGGGAAGTCTGAGCTCAGAATCTTCGGTGTAAAGGGGGAGCAGGCAACCACTTACACGAAGCCAGTAGATTAACGCAACATAAAAAAGTGAAGAAACTCACATCGCAACGAAGGAGAAATGCAAAAGCGCCAAGCAGCCAGGTGCTAGCAAAGTCGCATACACCATGAATAGCAGTTTCTTACGACATTAGACACATAATAAACCTAAACCGTTGGATGGAACAGGAGGAAAAAATTGTTTTCGAGAAAATTTTTTTGCCTTAATATTCATCGGCCGTAAAGCTCCAATCAGCACATCTAAACTGACATTTTGGCTCATTTAAAAAAAATCATTAACTACAAACTCTTATTGCTAAGTAACTGTGAGTTCACCTACAAATCCTAACTTCTGGCGCTCATATTAGCAACCCCAGTCAGTGAATACAGATTGCCATGTATTGGGAATCATTCACTTAGAAATGCGAAATAGTCAATTTTAAATGTTAAAGCGTTATTAGGATGTGATAACATCACTCTTAAATTGTGGTAATCGCAGATGGGAACACAAAAGCGTCAATTGTAATTGAGAACTAGTGCTTATAAATGAGAAAAGATCCAATTTGTAAATGTGAAAGCGTCCACACTAGATAAATAATAAATATACAATATAATAATATATATGTCATTATATATACTATATATATAATATATATATCTATATAGATATAAATATGTACACGACCCTTAAAGAAGCGGTGCCGCTACTTAGAATCAACAACTCTGTTCTGTTTGTTCCCTGACTTAACGAAAATTCGGTGAAAATTGATCAGGAATATGGTTCCAATTCGACCGGAGTTCGTTTGGCAAGCGCTCAAATTATTTAGCCATTTCAACAGAAGTAGAAATTGTTCCCGCTCTTAAGTGCTAAAAAAAAAACATTACTTGTAAAAATTGATCTCGATTCCTTTCAATCTAACTGATTTTTCCCGTTAACAAAATTGATCCTCATCTGGCATATATCAAAAGCGCTCAAAGTCAGTACATGAGCAAAGTCTTCAGAGAATTACGCTCACTGCGCCTTAACTTTGTGTACTTATTGTACGCTGTTAGCCCCTTGTTTAAAAAAAACACCAAAACTAATAAAAACACCAAATCGAAAAAATACCATAACTGGGAAAACAACAAAAAACTAGTTTTTCAGTATATCAGTGCATCCAACGAATATTACTGAGATGACAGGAACCTATTTCATCGGGTACAATTTGCAACTTCTCTACATCGCGTAACATGGGAAAATTGCGCCCCTTTATGCAAAAGGTTTTTGATTCGAACGACAGGATTTTTCCAAAGTTAGTAACATTTTTGTTGCAGTTTTACGAATTTTCACTCATCGGACGAACGAATCTGATAAGATACTAAAAACATCATTTTTAGTATTGTGATGTTTCCCGCACAACATAAAAGTTTGAGTTTGTTTTGGAATCGTTTTCAACTTAAAGTGTTACGAAATTAAACATTGCGAATTACAGCATGTAAAACTTACTCCAGTGTCATGCAGCGTTACCTTCCTGCGTATTGATTACTTTACTTTCTCTATAACTACAACCTTCTCTCATTATAAATGTTATACTCATCAAATTATTTATAAACGACTTTGTTCGAAACAATCAAGTGTGGCAACTAACATGTGGGAGAAGAAATTGAAGAATGAGCTGAGCCGCACCTGAAGAACTGATAAATCAGGTTTGTGTAACTATTTTCATATCTATTTCGACAGCGAACGATTCAAAATTATAAATTAAAATAAATTTATAAAATATAAAGTGTGGTGAAAGTTCGTTTAATACAACAAAATAATACACGTGTATCATAATGTTTTAATGTGGTGCCAGCATATTTGATGTACTGGCCGAATTGAAGTTCGGTACGTACGAGCGTGCTATATTCGCTATGTATATTAGTAGCATAGCTGCGTATTTATATATTTTCACATTTTTTACGTTGTTGTTCAATGCTATAATGACCCTCCTAGGCACTATTCGCTACAAAGCTGTCGCAACAACTTGTTTTTGTTCATCTGACCTACTACAAAACGGTCAAATTACAATCAGCGATTCTGCGCGCAGTTGATTCAACCTCTTGTTGCGATTGGCATAAAATTACAGAAATCTTCGGTTGAATTGACCCGTCTAATCGATTCCATTTTACCAGTCTTTTTCTTTCAGTGTATGTATGTATATATGAAATAGATTTTTATACTCATTGAAGCAAGCTCACAGAGTAATAATTAACTGTTTTTGCATTTGATAACCAGGTTGGTTGTCCATATATCCAAGGACTCGAGATAGATTATCAGACTTTCCATAGATCAAAATAATCCGGATCGACAAAAACAAATTTGATTGAGCCAATTGTCCGATACCCGTCCGTCCGTCCGTCCGTTCCGTCGTCCGTCCGTTCCGTCCGTGCCGTTAACCGTATACCTTGATTCAACATTTTGAGCTATCCTTCATAGAAATTATGGTATGTAGACTTTCCTGGGCATCCTCATCTCACGATCGCTATTTAAAATGACGATATCGGACTGATAACACCACTGCCAAATACACTTTTGCGATATCGTAAATTTCGAAAAACCGAAAAATGCGATAATTCATATGCCAAAGGCAATTAAAAGCGATGAAACCTTCTGGTAAGGCAGATGGGTTGCACGTTACATAGCAGAATACAGAAAATTAATAAGATTTTTGGACAATTGGGCGTGGCATCCGCCACACTTTTACCAAGAAGTAATTTTAAAAGTTTTGTCTTTTTTTTTTTTTCGCGCACAAATCTGTAATTTGACACTCATACGTTTTGAAGATATCATGACTGAAATTTGGTCAGGAGTCGCTTGCTATATTACTAATATATGTGCTAATAAAAATTAGCAAATTGCTATGAAGAACACTGCCCACTTTTTAAAAAAAAAAAATTTTTTAAATTCATACATTTACACAAAAAATTTAATATCTTTACTGTAATATTAGTACATGAAGTCATAATTCAACTCCTGTAATGATATTGATGCAACAATAATACAAAAATAAAAGAAAATTTCAAATGGGCGTGGCTCCGCCCATTTTATTTAGTTTGTCTAGAATACTTTCTAATGCCATCATTCGAACAAAAATTTCACCAACTCCTTCTCAATTTGGTAGGTACAATAGAGTGTCTATGACGGTAACTGTTCTCTGATGAAAATGGCCGAAATCTGGTGGAAGCCACGCCCAGTTTTTTATACACAGTCCACCGCTCTGTCCTTCCTGCTCGGCTGTTAACACAATACACTTGAGCAACAAACCGATATAATCTTTACTAAACTTAGCCCCCCTACGTAATCTGAACTCACTTTATCTCGGTAATAACCAAACAATAGCCGAAATCCGACCATAAACAGCCCCACTTTATCGATATCTGAAAATTACAAAAATGAAAAAAGTAAGTCATAATTTCTATCCCAAAATACGAAAAAAGGATGAAAACATTGGTAACACTGGATTGGTTTATTGACGCCAAAATATAACTTTGGATAAAATTTTGTAAATGGTGGACAATACATACCATATATTAGTAGAAGAAAATGAAAAGTTCTACCAAGATGCAAACATAACAGCCCTTGGAATACTTGGCATGAATCTGTACAGTGTATTGCATATCATAAATAAATTAGGGACAGTACCCGACAATGAATTTTCTGATCACCTGGTCCACAATTTTGATCGATATCGCGTCTCGAACACCTATCACATATACATCTCAGGGCCATACATCCTTTTTAAAACCCCTCACTTAATAACCTTTAATTTGATATCCCCATCATCGTACAAATCACATTCCAGAGTCACACCTGCCACACTCCTAATGGCGATATCTCTAAAAGGCGTCCCCTATAGACCTATGCCACACTCCCTCTTACAAAGGCTCCCAGTAACAACCTTTCGTTTGATACCCATAACAAAGCCTCGTGTACAAACATCTGTAGAGTCACCTCTGATGGGAGGGAGAGCCTAAAACAAAAAAACATACACAAAACGTAAAATAAAACCGAAAAAACAACAACCAAAAAAAAAAAAAAAACAAATACCACTAACAAAAAAGAAAACAAAATATTAACACAAAAAACACAAACTTAAAAACCAAAATTTTTTTTTTATTTTTTTTGTTTTTATTTATTTTTTTTTTTTTTTTTTTTTCAAATTTTTTTTTTTGTTTTTTTTTTTGCTGAAGTTATCGTGTTAACGCCATGCGGAAGGACAGACGGACGACTGTGTATAAAAACTGGGAGTGGCATCAACCATTTTGCCCGTTTTCACAGAAAACAGTTAACATCATAAAATCTATGCCTCTACCATTTCAAAAGGATTGGTTAATTTTTGTTCGACTTATGGCGTTAAAAGTATCCTAGACAAATTAAATGAAAAAGGGCGGAGCCACGCCCATTTTTGAAATTTTCTTTTATTTTTGTATTTTGTTGCACCATGTCATTACTGGAGTTGAATGTTGGACATAATTTACTTATATACTGTAAAGATATTAAATTTTTTGTTAAAATTTTATTTAAAAAAAAAATTTTTTTTTAAATGTGGGCGTGGTCCTTCTCCGATTTTGCTAATTTTTATTAGGCGTACATATAGTAATAGGAGTAACGTCCCTGCCAATTTCATCACGATATCTTTCAACGACTGACAAATTACAGCTTGCAAAAGTTTTAAATTTACCTTCTTTTTAAAAGTGGGCGGTGCCACGCCCATTGTCCAAAATTTTACTAATTTTCTACTCTGCGTCATAAATTCAACTCATCTACCAAGTTTCGTCGCTTTATCTGTCTTTGGTAATGAATTATCGCACTTTTTCGTTTACGAAATTTTCGATATCGAAAAAGTGGGCGTGGTTATAGTCCGATATTGTTCATTTTAAATAGCGATCTGAGGTGAGTGCTCAGGAACCTACATACCAAATTTCATCAAGATACCTCAAAATTTACTCAAGTTATCGTGTTAACGGCATGCGGAAGGACAGACGGACGACTGTGTATAAAAACTGGGCGTGGCATCACCGATTTCGCCCGTTTTCACAGAAACAGTTTAACATCATAAAATCTATGCCCCTACCAAATTTCAAAAGGATTGGTTAATTTTTGTTCGACTTATGGCGTTAAAAGTATCCTAGACAAATTAAATGAAAAAGGGCGGAGCCACGCCCATTTTGAAATTTTCTTTTATTTTTGTATTTTGTTGTACCATGTCATTACTGGAGTTGAATGTTGACATAATTTACTTATATACTGTAAAGATATTAAATTTTTGTTAAAATTTTACTTTAAAAAAATTTTTTTTTAAAAGTGGGCGTGGTCTCTTCTCCGATTTTGCTAATTTTTATTAGGCGTACATATAGTAATAGGAGTAACGTCCCTGCCAAATTTCATCATGATATCTTCAACGACTGACAAATTACAGCTTGCAAAAATTTTAAATTACCTTCTTTTAAAAGTGGGCGGTGCCACGCCCATTGTCCAAAATTTTACTAATTTTCTATTCTGCGTCATAAGTTCAACTCATCTACCAAGTTTCGTCGCTTTATCTGTCTTTGGTAATGAATTATCGCACTTTTTCGGTTTTACGAAATTTTCGATATCGAAAAAGTGGGCGTGGTTATAGTCCGATATCGTTGCATTTTAAATAGCGATCTGAGATGAGTGCTCAGGAACCTACATACCAAATTTCATCAAGTTACCTCAAAATTTACTCAAGTTATCGTGTTAACGGACGGACGGACGGACGGACGGACATGGCTCAATCAAATTTTTTTTCGATCCTGATTATTTTGATATATGGAAGTCTATATCTATCTCGATTCCCTTTATATATGTACAACCAACCGTTATCCAATCAAACTTAATATACTCTGTGAGCTCTGCTCGAACTGAAGTGCATACACAATCCGTTACGAGACTCTACACAGGCCAAACTAATACAAGCGTGTTTAAAATAGGTAGGGTACTTTGTGTGAGGATGCAAAGCTTCACGTTTTTTTGTGGTCTGTATGTAAAAACTATGACTACGAATCAGTATTTCAAAATATATGACGTAAGCGTAAGTATGTGATGAAATTTGTTGAAATTTGAAGCTTCTGGCCGTAAAAAGGGGCAAAAATTCAATTTATATGGGTATATAATATATATACCACCGATCTCTATGATTTTTGTTCAGACAACATAATGCTATATACGTAGCAATTGGTGACAATTTTAAGCTTCTAGCTGTTAAATGGGGCAGAAATTGCGAAAAGTTTCTTATTTAAAATCGGTTGTCTGAGATATATACTATATGTTTATTGTCTAAAAAATTTTATTTATTTTATATCTATTCAGGTTAATTTTGCTTTTACTTTTGTAATTCCATTTTTAAAAGAAAATAACAAACTACTCTAGTATACTACTACTACTATATATATCCACCGTCCTCTATGATTTTTTTCAGACAACAATATATGCTATATCACGTAGGCATTTGGTGAAATTGAGCTTTAGCTGTTAAAATGGTTTAAATTGCAAATATATATATATATATCTATATATAGTAAGCATTTGGTGAAATTTGAAAATATCTAAACGATTTTTAAGATAAATCTAATATATAAAATTCTTCTGTCACGGTGTTAGAGGCTTAATCTCCTCCGAAACGGCTGAACCGATTCCACGAATTTTGTGAGCATATTGGGTCGTCTGAGAATCGGCCAACGTCTACTCTCGCTACAGGGCCTAGGGTCTTGAGATCAAAACGTGGACCTCGGGTACCCCTAGAATGTGTTTATACAGTATAGATATCAAATGAAAGCTGTTGATGAGTGCTATAGTACAGGATAATTTTCATACAACTGGGAGGGCTAGGGTCTCGAGATATAGCCCAACGTGGACCCGGGTACCCCTAGAATGTGTTTATACAATATGGATATCAAATGAAAGCTGTTGATGAGTGCTATATACAGGATGAATTGTCCGATACACAACTTAGGTAGGCTAGGTCTCGAGATATCGCCCAAACATACAAGCGTGACGCCAGGCTACATACCCCTAGATGTGGTTGTTAAAATCTACTCAATATAGCGAAGTATACCAACAGTTGGAAGCTGTTGATTCAGTGCTATATGTACAGATATTTTATCATACACCTGGGAGTAAGGCTAGGGTACTCAAATGAGGAAATATAGCCCACAGAGATGCGTGACCCGGTAGTGTACCCCTAGAATGCGTTTATAGACGTAATATGATATCAAATAATAAACTGTTGATGAATAGTGCTATAACAGTAGTGCAGGATGCATGTTTTAAGTGACAGACTGCCGTTGTGTGGCTATGCGTCATCGAGATATGATGGTTCCGCAAAGCAGTGGACAGTACCCTAGACATGTTTGTTTCTACACGTATGGATATCAATCGAAAAGCTTGTTGATGAGTGACATAGTACAGGATAATTTCCTACGAACATGGGAGGCTAGGGTATCGAGATATAGCACCAAAACGTGGACCCGGTTACGCCCTAGAAGTGTGTTATATACAACTACTTTATATCAAATGAAGCTGTTGATGGGTGCTATAGTACAGGATAATTTTCAACAACTGGAGGCTAGGGTCTCGAGATATAGCCCAAAACGTGGACCCGGTACCCCTAGAATGTGTGTATACATATGGACATCAATGAAAGCTGTTGATGAGTGCCTTTAGTACAGGATAATTTTCATACAACTGGGAGGCTAGGTGTCTCGAGATATAGCCCAAAATGTGGACCCGGATACACCTAGAATGTGTTTTTACATTATGGGTATCAAATTGAAGCTGTCGATGTATGCTTTAGTACAGAGTAAATCTTACATCGCTGGGTGACTACGGTCTCGAGATATAGGCCAAACTGGACCCGGATACACCTAGAATGTGTTTTTATATTATAGGTATCAATTGAAGCTGTTGATGTGTTGCTATTAGTACAGAGTAGTAAATTTACACCGCTGAGTAACTAGGGTCTCGAGATATAGCCAAAACTGGCCCGGATACCCCTAGAGTGTGTGTGTATTATGGATATCAAATGAAGCTGTTGCTGAGAGCTCTACAAGTTTCATTGTGATATTCGATTTAGGCGCATCACTGGCAAAACTTATAATATGCATGCGAAGCCGAAATAAAGACAAGAATTAATAATACCCACAATACCTATTTACATACGTCCTATTCGATTTGCCTGAAGTTTCGTATATAAATTTGCCTAAATTAGTATTTACGATGCTTTTTTCCGGGAAGTATACCAGAGACGGACTGGGACTGGGATTAGGACTAGCTAGGACTGAGACTGAGACTCTGAGTCTGACTGGGACTAGACTCGGAATGGGATTGGAACAAAATACATACCACCCCTCTGTGGACTGGCATAAGAGATAAGAAGAAGGAGAAAAACTTGAGAGAAGAGAAAGAGAGAGAAGGAACTGAGAAAGAGATAGAATGAGGGAAGATGGAGATGAAGCGAAAAAGACGGAGGTGAGGAGTGAATAAATAGATTAGGAAAAAGTGTAGAGGGGTAGGGCAGAGTTAGACGGAAAAAGCTTATTAAAATGTATGCAGATAGGCCAAATTTGGGGCAGAACAAGGGCTGCCTGGGGTCTGCTAGACTAAAATAAACAAATAGTAGTTACTTTGTGTGAGGATGCAAAGCTTCACGTTTTTTGTGGTCTGCGTGTAAAAACTATGACTACAAATCACGTATTTCAACATATATGACGTAAACGTAATTATTTGATGCAATTTGTTGAATATTTGAAGCTTCTGGCCGTAAAAAGGGGCAAAAATGACATTTATATGGGGTATATGATGTATATTATCCACCGATCTCTATGATTTTTTCAGACAACAATATATGCTATATACTAAGCATTGTGGTGAAATTTGAAGCTTCTAGCTGTAAAAATGGGGCTGAAATTGCTAACGATATATATATATATATATATATATACTATATACTATACTATATATACCACCGATCTTTATGATTTTTTCAGACAACAAATATATGCTATATACGTAAGCATTCGTTGAAATTTGAAGCCTCTAGCTCTTAAAATTGGGCAGTATTACGAAAAGTTTCTTATCTGAACAATCGGTTGTGGGGATATATACTATATATACCGACCGTTTCTTATCCATTTTTTCAGACAACAATATGTGCAATATACGAAAGTATATGGTGAAGTTTGAAGCTTCAATCTGATAAATTGAAGAAGATATGAAAAAATCCTCTTTTTCTGAAAAATCGGTTATATAGAGGATATATGCTATAGTGGTCCGATCCGGTCGGATCCGACAAATGTCTAATCGGACAACCAAATACACCCGCTCACTAAATTTTATCAGGATATCTCAAAACTGAGGGACTAGTTTGCATGCAAACAGACAGACGGACAGACGGACATGGCTAAATCAACTCAGCTCTTCATCCTGATTATTTCGGTATACTTAATGGTGGGTTTATCTATTTTCCTTTAAGGACATACAATTTTGAGGTTCGTACCAACGTTAATATACCATTTCATTTTCATGAAAGGTATAAATATGTCTTATTCTTTCTATGCTATTCACAATGACATATTAGACTTATCCCTTTTTTGGGAAAAGAAGAATTGACAAAGTGACCAGTTTTGTCACATTCTTCTTGCCCATAAACTTATAAAATTGTTGCGAACGAACGGATATGTTTACAATACATTAGGGTGTTTCTCCCCTTTTTGGATTCGTTAGTTCGGAACCATTTTTATTATTAATTGAAAAAGAACTTAGAAGTAAAATACTTGAATTTTAATTACATTTTTGTTTAAAATATTTTGTTTGTTGTTTCTTTTTTTTGAATTTTCCTTTGTAAATATTTACATTATATAGATATCCAACTTAAGTTTTGTCAAAGTTTTACAGTTTCAATTTTTGTTACTTGTGAAATATGGTAACATAAGGAACACAAATTTGTTGTAATTATAAGGTTTGGTTAAACAGGAATTTACGTTTCATTTGGATTTGCTTTTGGCTATAGTTTTAATACTCTACTCATATATGAATACATTTTTTTTCTCTTTGAATATACAAAATTTGTGTTATTGTCTTTTTTTTAAATTTTTTTTAATAGTTTTTGTCTTTTCGTGTCTCTCTCAAAATGCTAGTACTAAAAATTGTTTGGATTTTTTTTTCATTTGTTTTGTTGACTGATTTTGAAGTTCAATCAAAGTATTAAAGTAATGTTAATTTACTTTACTAAGGCGATTTTTATGTACCACTTTTGCTTTGTTTTTAACTTCATCGAAAATAGTTACATTAGGTTCGTTAATTTTAGTTATAGTAAACGGACCTTGATAATATTTTCATGTTTGTGATGTGGTTCTTTCCGTAAAAGTACTTTATCTCCGATTTTGACAATTAACGGACGAGTCGTTTTATCATAGAGATTTTTGCTTTGCAACTTATTTTATTTATTAGGTTTTGTGCCATTTTGTGTGCTTTCTCGCATTCTAAACTTAACTTCTTCAACATAGTTTTCGACATTATAAATTGGGTAAATTTTTCTTTTCTTAGTTCATTAGGCAAAGTTGCTTTTTCCAAACACTAACTCGAAAGGAGAAAATTGATTGTCGAAAATTATGCTTGTGGTAGTATTGTTTTAAAAATGTGAAATATTTTAAATATACATCCCATTCTGAAAGCATTCGTTTAAATATGCACGTAGTATTCATTAAAGACTATCACCCTTATCGCGAGTTTGATTTTCACCCGAAATATTCACCGTTTTTGTTTACCCTATCGAAAAAGATTTCACCTTATCGGCAACTCTTTGTTCGGGCGAAATGAACACCCAAATTTGTTCACTTATATTTTACAGGCGAACGACAGGAAAACAAATGTACATAAGTAATTTTTTGTTTTGAAATTTGGTACTCTTATAATTATATGTACTTTTATTATTAGAAATAAATCAATAAATAATGCACAATCGGAAGCTGTGTGGAAAAAAGTGAAATTCCTGTGTTGCTAAGTAGTTAAATTCTATTTTTTATGACAACGAATCAGTCGGCCAAGTTATCCATTGTGGACAAAGCAACGGTTCCCAAATGTTGAGCACCTCACTGAAACAAGATTGGCTAAGACCCACTTCATGGTCCTTTCCGACGCCTCTTCCCTTTGCGAAAAAACGAAGACATGTACACAATTTTACATTAGTGGAACTCCAAATTTTTGCTTCAATGGTGGCAAGGAGGGGTTAAGAATAACTAGCAATATTAGAATGCCGACTTGTTTAGCCTGTAATATTGGCGAAAACTATTGAAAAAAATTAACTTGTTATTCAAAAGTGCTGAAAATAGTAATTTTTAGCTTACAGTGAATCATTTAGCTCCAAAGGGTTAGAACTTACCCTTAATTGCCTCCGAACCGCTTTCACATTTATGTATATTCTCCTCACGCCCAATCAATACCAACTAAGTGCAATACTAAACATTATTTCATACATTTTTTTTATTTCTATTTTTGTTCTATTTTAAGGAAATACATGCTTAGTTTAGTTTAATAGTTTTTTGTCTTTTCGTGTCTCTCTCAAAATGCTAGTACTAAAAATTGTTTGGATCATTTGTTTTGTTGACTGATTTTGAAGTTCAATCAAAGTATTAAGTAATGTTAATTACTTTACTAAGGCGATTTTTATGTACCACTTTTGCTTTGTTTTTAACTTCATCGAAAATAGTTACATTAGGTTTCGTTAATTTTAGTTATAGTAAACGGACCTTGATAAATATTTTCATGTTTGTGATGTGGTTTCTTTCCGTAAAAGTACTTTATCTCCGATTTTGACAATCAACGGACGAGTCGTTTTATCATAGAGATTTTTGCTTTGCAACTTATTTTTATTTATTAGGTTTTGTGCCATTTTGTGTGCTTTCTGCATTCTAAACTTAACTTCTTCAGCATAGTTTTCGACATTATAAATTGGGTAAATTTTTTCTTTTCTTAGTTCCTTAGGCAAAGTTGCCTTTTTTCCAAACAATAACTCGAAAGGAGAAAATTGATTGTCGAAATATTATGCTTGTGGTAGTATTGTTTAAAAATGTGAAATATTTTAAATATACATCCCAGTCTGAAAAGGATTCGTTTAAATATGCACGTAAGTATTCATTAAAGACTATCACCCTTATCGCGAGTTTGATTTTCACCCGAAAATATTCACCGTTTTTGTTCACCCTATCGAAAAGATTTCACCTTATCGGCAACTCTTTGTCGGGCGAAATGAACACCCAAATTTGTTCACTTATATTTTACAGGCGAACGACAGGAAACAAAAATGTACATAAGTAATTTTTTGTTTTGAAATTTGGTACTCTTATAATTATATGTACTTTTATTATTAGAAATAAATCAATAAATAATGCACAATCGGAAGCTGTGTGGAAAAAAAGTGAAATTCCTGTGTTGCTAAGTAGTTTAAATTCTATTTTTTATGACAACGCATCAGTCGGCCAAGTTATCCATTGTGGACAAAGCAACGGTTCCAAAATGTTGAGCACCTCACTGAAACAAGATTGGCTAAGACCCACTTCATGGTCCTTTCCGACGCCTCTTCCCTTTGCGAAAAAACGAAGACATGTACACAATTTTACAATTAGTGGAACTCCAAATTTTTGCTTCAATGGTGGCAAGGAGGGGTAAGAATAACTAGCAAATATTAGAATGCCGACTTGTTTAACCTGTAATATTGGCGAAAACTAATTGAAAAAAATTAACTTGTTATTCAAAAGTGCTGAAAATAGTAATTTTTAGCTTACAGTGAATCATTTAGCTCCAAAGGGTTAGAACTTACCCTTAATTGCCTCCGAACCGCTTTCACATTTATGTATATTCTCCTCACGCCCAATCAATACCAACCTAAGTGCAATACTAAACATTATTTCATACATTTTTTATTTCTATTTTTGTTGTATTTTAAGGAAATACATGCTTAGTTACAAAATTTACACAATTGTAAGTAAATTATTTGTTCACTGCCAATTCGCAATAGAGCATCAGCTGTTTCGAAGTGAACTTTTGTTCGCCCGAAATTGCCGATAGGCGGAAAAAGTTCACCCGAACAAAAGAAGTGAAGGCGAACACTTTTCCGCGTGAACTTCGCGATAAGGGTGTATATGATTACGTTCGATTGTACCAAGAGTTTCGTGATGTATGCAGTTGAAAATTATGTTTAATATTTAGAATATTAGTTAATTCTTAAATAATCAATTTTTAGTTCTGTACCTAAATCTGATTTTATGGCATTCATTGTGCCGTATGTTAAAATGAAACCTTAAAAAAGTGCAGATGCAATTGTTTTTGCTGATTTATCTGATACAGCTATTGTTACTAAATATTAAGTCATGTCACAAATCATGGTAAGTAAGTGCGAACTAGTTACCATATTTGGACTCAGGTAGGGGTCTTATTGTATCAATTACTAATATTTCGAAAGGTTTACAGGGTCTTGGTGTTATAACAAGTTTTTCTTTAGTTTTTGGCTAACAGCTCTTAACATATTTTGCTATATCACGAGTCATGTTTTTCCAATAAAATTTTGTTCTTAGTTTCGCGTAAAGTGTTTTCATACCACAATGTCCTCCTGAAATTGGGTCGTCGTGGTAAATAGTCATTAACTTAAGTTTTTTGTCATTGTCTGTTACAGCCTCTCGTGGATCTGTTAGAATATTTTCTAGAGATTTTTAAATTTTATTTCCGCGGTCTTCTAAATTTGTAATTGAAAAATAATTGGAAAAAATATCATCATTTGCTAAATTTTTTGTTTGCTGGCTTCTGATTCAAGCTTCGAAAGTAATTTGTCTAAAGTAATTATTTCGTTAATAAGCTCAAAACTAATTAACTCGAGTTTTTTATGTTTTATATGCGCAAAAATTCTCAAATTTGTTGTTTTGTTATTTTTATCGTAAGTAGTTTCAGATTTTATTCGCGGAATCTTTTTTGAAAAATTAATGAAAATTTGTCGTAAACGTGTAAAGTAAGTTGTTTTTCGTCGTTTTTGTCAGTTTTCCTAAGAAGGTTTTCATTGTTTTGCCGTTTTGTCATTTGTTTGTTCGATTCTAATGCGCGATAGTGCATCAGCACCAACGTTTGAATTACCCTTAATATATACAATAGTGAAATTATATTCAGCTAGTTCTAGCCTTATTCTTGAAAGTTTTGAAGATGGGTATTTCATATTGAAAAGGTATACATAAAGGTCTATAATCTGACTTTACAATAAAAATGTGTGCCATAAACGTAATTGCTTTATTGCGAAGTAAATAGCTAAGAGTTCCAATTCTATAATTGGCTTTTCCTGCTCTGCTTTATTAAATGCTTTAGAAGCGAAACAAATTGGTAAATCACTGCCTTGCTGTTCTTGACTGAAAATAGCGCCACATCCAGTTGTTGAAGCATCAACGGTAATAATGAATTGTTTAAAAAATCTGGGTATTGTAGTAATTTTGGTGAAAGTAACGCTGCTTTCAAAGATAAAAATGCCCTTTCGCACTCAACATCCCAAACGAATTCAACTCTTTTTCTACTTAATCGATTTAGAGGCGCTGCCAGATACGCAAAATTTGGTATAACTTACTTACTTACTTAATTGGCGCTTAACCGTCTAAACGGTTATGACCGTCCAACAAGGCGCGCCAGTCGCTCCTTCGCTCCGCAAACCGGCGCTTATTGGTCACACCAAGGGAGTTTAAATCGTTTTCCACCTGGTCCTTCCAACGGAGTGGGGGCCGCCCTCTACCTCTGCTTCCATAGGCGGGTTCCGATAGAAACACTTTCTTGGCCGGAGCATCATCTTTCATTCGCATAAAATGGCCTAGCCAGCACAGCCGCTGCGTTTTAATTCGCTGGACTATGTTGATGTCTGCGCATAGCTCTTACAGCTCATCATTAAATCTTCTTCGGTGCTCACCATCGCCAACGCGTAGAGGTCCATAAATCTTTCGAAGAACTTTTCTCTCAAACACTCCCAAAGCTGCTTCATCTGCTGTTGTCATGGTCCATGCTTATGCCCCATATAGAAGGACGGGTACGATAAGTGACTTGTAGAGTATGATTTTCGTTCGTCGAGAGAGGACTTTACTTTTCAATGCCTACCTAGTCCAAAGTAGCATTTATTGGCAAGATTGATTCTTCGCTGGATTTCAGTGCTGATGTTGTTGCTAGTGTTGATGCTGGTTCCCAAATAAACGAAGTCTTTTACTATTTCGAAATTATGGCTCCCAACAGTAGCGTGGATGCCAAAGCGCATATGCGCTGACTCTTTGCTCGATGACAGCAGGTACTTCGTTTTGTCCTCATTCACCATCAAACCCATCTTTACCGCTTCTTTTTCCAGTTTGGAGTAAGCAGAAGTAAGAGCGCGGGTGTTTAGGCCGATGATATCAATGTTATCAGCATATGCCAGTAATTGCACGCTTTTATAGTATATTGTTACAGTGCGGTTAAGTTCTGCAGCTAGTATAATTTTCTCCAGTATCAAATTAAAGAAATCGCACGATAGGGGGTCACCCTGTGTGAAACCTCGTTCAGTTTCGAACGGCTCGGTGAGGTCCTTCCCAATTCTGACTGAGCTCATGGTGTTGCTCAAAGTCATTTTGCACAGCGGTATAAGTTTTGCGGGGAAACAAATTCAGACATAGCGGCATATAGGCAGCTCTTTTTCGTGCTGCCGAAGGCGGCTTTAAAGTCGACGAAGAGGTGATGTGTGTCGATTCTCTTTTCACGGGTTTTTCCAAGATTTGGCGCATTGTGAAAATCTGGTCGATGGTAGATTTACCAGGTCTGAAGCCGCACTGATAAGGTCCAATCAGCCGGTTCACGGTGGGCTTCAATCTTTCGCACAATACACTTGAAAGGACCTTATATGCGATATTAAGAAGGCTGATTCCACGATAGTTGGTGCATTTTGCAGTATCCCCCTTCTTGTGGACTGGGCAAAGAACACTTAGATTCCAACCGTCGGGCATGCTTTCGTCCGCCCATATTTTGATAAGAAGCTGCATCTTGCGCCTTACCAACTCCTCGCCGCCAAACTTGAATAGCTCCGCAGGCAATCCATCAGCGCCCATGGCCTTGCTGTTTTTCAATCTGGTTACTGCTATTCTAACTTCGTCATAATCGGGCGGGGGGACATATATTCCATCATCATCGATTGCGGGATAGGGTTCTTCATCTCTGCGCGGTGAATTGCTGCCTCCATTTAGGAGAGCAGAGAAGTATTCCCTCCATAATCTAAGCACTCTCTGGACATCAGTTACAAGGTCGCCGCTTTCATTCCTACAGGAGTTTGCCCCGGTCTTAAAACCTTCCGTCTGTCGCCATATTTTTTGGTAGAATTTTCGGGCGTTATTCCTGGTGGCTAGCAGCTTAAGCTCCTCGCACTCACGGCTTTCTGCTTCTGCTTTTTTCTTCCTGAAAAGGCGTCTCGCTTCCCTTTCAACTCACGATAGCGTTCACACACTCCTCTTTTAGCGCTCGCTTTTAACGTAGCCCTGTAGGCAACGTCTTTTCTTTCGGTTGCAACGCGGCATTCTTCATCGTACCAGTTTTTTTTTCGTGGCCGCCGGTAACCAATTTTTCCTCGGCGGCAGTACGAAGTGCTTTGGATATATGCTCCCACTGCTCCTGTATTCCTTCAGAATGAGTTGTGCTCTCAGAGAGCAGGTGTGAGAGTCCAGTTGCGAAATCATTGGCAGTCTGTTGTGATTGTAGCTTTTCGACGTCTAGCTTTCCTTGTGTTTTTTGTTCCTTGGTTTTAGCCGCGTTGAGGCGGGTGCGTATTTTGGCTGCAACGAGATAATGGTCCGAGTCGATGTTAGGTCCTCGGATCGTGCGCACATCTAAAACACTGGAGGCAAGCCGTCCGTTTATCACAACGTGATCGATCTTATTGCGAGTATTTCGATCAGGAGACAGCCATGTAGCTTGATGTATCTTTTTATGCATGAACTTCGTGCTGGATATGACCATGTTTCGAGCACCGGCAAAGTCAATCAGCCTCAGTCTTTCCGACTGTAGGGCCAAAAACACCTTCTTTGCCCACCCTGGCGTTAAAGTCGCCAAGCACGACTTTTTTATCATGACGGGAGCAGCGCTCGTACGTGCGTTCTAATTGTTCATAAAAATTGTCTTTCACCTCATCGTCTCATCGTCATCCTTCAAACGTTTGCCATGGTCTTCATCAATAGAGAGTGTATTTATCCGAGGCTTGTTGTTCTATTTCATTGGAATATGGTTTTACGTGGCGGGTCCCAAGCCCAGCGCACAACCCGCTCAGCTTGGGTGAAAATATTACTTGGCACGTTTATATAGCGAGCCGCTTGCACCAAGACATACGGCCGCTTGCAGCCGCACCTAGAGGTGTACAGACGCTGCCGATGAGATCTCCCCCGGCTAGCCCTTAAACCGATTATGTCAGAGTGGCCTAGTGGTATAAACTTTCTGCAATAGTTTGCAAACGCGACGAATCGTCATACCGCGTCTTTATCAGTTGGTTTTGTATACTTTTTAATTGCGTTTATTTTGGAATCGTCTGGCAACAAACCTTTGGCTGAACATTTGTGACCTAAAAATGTAACTTCTGGACGTAAAAAATTGCATTTATTTGGGTTAAATTTGAGATTGAAAGACCTACAAGTATCGAAAACTTTTGAAAGATTTTTAATATGGTGTGCTTCACTACAACCTATGACGATAATATCGTCGACGTACAGGAATCCGACGTTGGGTGGTATACCCGAAAAAGCTATTGTCATCATTCGTGAGAATGAATTTGGTGCTATGTTTAAACCGAATGGAAGCACTTTCCATCTAAATGCGCCGACCGAGGTGCTGAAAGAAGTAATGTCACGTGAGTCGGGATGCAAGGGGATTTGATGAAATCCTGAAAAAAATCTAATGTGGAAAAATACTTTGCTCTACCGAGATTGTCTAAAATACCGTCAACTCTAGCTAGTGGAAATTTATCAGAAATGAGTTTTTTATTTACTGCGCGAAAATCTACGCACATACGATAAGCTTTTTGACCATTAGTATGTTTCTTTGGGACTACAATCAAAGGACTATTGTAATTCGAATAACTGGGTTCAATCAAATCGTTGTCTAACAATTTATTTACTTGGCGATTTATTTCTTCGCGTTGAGAGTATGACAATCTATAGTTTTTAACATATACCGGCTCGTTGTCTGTTAATCTTAATTTTTGCTCGTAGAAGTTCTTTAAAGTCATTTTGTCCGTGTCAAGAGCGAAAATGTCGGCATAATCAATGCAAAGGTCAAGTAATTTACTTGGAGCATGTTGACGTATTTGATTTTTTAAAATTGAAATAAGTTTTTTCCGTACGTTTGTCTTCTGTTTCTGTCTTATTATTTGTATAAACATTATAGTTTGAAAGTTTTTCTGTCCGAATACTTTTTCTTTTCACATACTTTATATCATCCGTGGTATTTATGACTTTAATTATTGGGTTACTGGAATTAACAATGCACCTAGCTGTGAAAATACCTTTTTCAATTTCCTGCGAGTCCAAGAAAAGTGGCTCGGGTGAATCTCCTAAATCAAAAAGTCTGAATATTTCACATCTTGGTGGAATGATGCAACTGTCGCTTTCTGTTCCGTGTAGGATTGGTATCGCGACTTTTTCATTACCTACCCAAAAGGAAATAGTATTTCTTTCATAATTAATAATGCATTTTTTAATTTTCAGAAAATCTTTACCCAGTATGCCATCGGATGGAATATTAAAATCTTCATTTACTACATGTAAATTATGTTAAATAGAAAAGTTTGAAAAATTTAGATTTGCTGTAATTTTACCTAAAGTAGAAACTGAATTAGAAGTGACACCGGTAATGTTAATAATGTCGTTTGTATTTAAGGAAATGTTACTGTCTATACATGATATTTTTATTAAAGATATGTCTGCTTGAGTGTCTACTAAGAAAAAAAAATTTTTTGTGACTCGTTAAGTTGTAATTCAATGAAATCAGAGTAATTTAAATTTAAACAATAGATGCCTATTGGTGAGGGATGTTCGCTTACTGGCTTAGTTAGTTCTCCCCCAGTGTTCGCTCCTGAGGGGCGCTGGCGTTTAAAGCGCGAACGTTTGCGTTTCGACCTCTACCGTTTGACGATCTTGAATTGTTGCTTCTATTGTTACTATTATTTTTATTTGAATTGGAATTTGTATTTGGACGCGTATTATTATTGTTGTTATTCTGGTATCTATTTCCGTTATAATTCCTATATCATTGATTATTATTGCCTTTATAGTTGCTGTTGTATGCAAATTAATTCTTGTTTCTATAACCAGTATAGCCGCGGTTTGGGTAATAGCCTCGATAACTACCACGTGAATTTCTGAATGTGTTGTTACCACGTGATCGGAAAGCTAGAACCTGACGTTCAGTTACTTCGTTGTTTTGTTCTACAATTAATTTTGCTACAACGTCTTTCGGATCAGTGAATGCCGTTGAGGCTAAAATGGTTTTGACTAAATTGGATTTTGCGTTTAAACGACACACGTTAACCGTTTGTTCGACTGCCATTTCATGAGCTTTCGCTTGAGTGATCCCTTCAATAACAAAAGACCGCTCAAGTGAGTCAGCTAAATCTTCAACTTTTTTGGCAAACTCTGTATACTTGTTACCGTTAACGTGTAACGCCGCAATTTTCCCTGCTACAACTTTCGAGTTGTCTGGCTTGATCCTACTACATAGAGCTACTATAATTTCATTGACTGAAGTTACTTGCGTTGGTATTTCTTCACGGGCTTTACCCTCAAGTTTTGATTTTAAAAATGCTATAAAGGTATTAGTTAAATTTGCATTAGCGAACTCTTCAAGTAATTCAATCTTGCCTATAAAGGTCTCAAATGATAGAGGATCACCGCTGTAGTTTTCCCTAATAGAAGTAGCACACGTGTTAATGAAAGATTTCTTTTGCTCAAGTGTTGCCATGATTTGACCGTTAAGATCTGAAGCTGAATTAGAAGAAGGTGAGGCAACGTTTGTACTAATTGGATCGTTAAGAACTGGGTTTAAGTTAGAAGAAGGTGAAACTAAGTTTGCACTATTTGAATCGTTAAGATTTGATTTTAAAGTAGAAGAAGTTGAAGTTAATTTTGCACTATTTGAATCGTTAATATTTGAATCTGGTTTAGAAGACGTTAAATTTTTGCTAGAGGAATCTTCGAATCCTGGGAAATCTGTCGACAATGATAATCTATTTTCCCGGTTTTTCGGTCGAAGATGAAGTTAAACTTACGGAGCTTGAAGCTAATTTATCGGAATCTAGTTCTGAATCTGAAGTTTTGTGAACTTGCTTCCTACTTCTAAAGTTGTATATATGTAGTTACTAGCAGACCCGGCAGACGTTGTTCTGCCCTAAATTTGGCCTATCTGCATATTTAATAAGCCTTTTCTGTCTAACTCTGCCCTATACCTCTACACTTTTTCCTAATCTTTTTATTCACTCCTCCCTCCGTCTTTTTCGCTTCATCTCCATCTTCGTCTCATTCTATATCTTTCTCAGTCTCCTTCTCTCTTTTCTCTTCTCTCAAGTTTTTCTCCTTATTCTTCATCTCTTATTGCCAGTCCCAGAGGGTGGTATGTATTTTGTTCCAGTCCCATTCCGAGTCTCAGTCCCAGTCCCACTCCGAGTCTCAGTCTCAGTCCCAGTCCTAGTCCGAATCCCAGTCCCAGTCCGTCTCTGGTATACTTCCCGGAAAAAAGCATCGTAAATACTAATATAGGCAAATTTATATACAAAATTTCAGGCAAATCGAATAGGACGTATGTAAATAGGTATGTGGGTATTATTAATTCTTGTCTTTATTTCGGCTTCGCATGCATATTTATCAGTTTTGCCAGGTTGATGCGACTAAATCGAATATCACAATGAAAATTACTTTAAAGCTCTCAGCAACAGCTTTCATTTGATATCCATAATTCACACACATTCTAGGGGTATCCGGGTCCATGTTTTGGCCTATATCTCGATACCCTAGTCTCTCAGCGGGGTAAAACTTACTCTGTATTATAGCACACATCAGCAGCTTCAATTTGATACCCATAATATAAAAACACATTCTAGGTGTATCCGGGTCCATTTTTGGCCTATATCTCGAGACCGTTGAAAAGTTAAAATAATAATAAGTGTAGTGACTTTGGTAGTCAGATCAAGATTGTCTTTATTACAAAAATTCTTTCCATTTTTATAGCTAATTACTTAACCTACACATTTTTAAATATCCTAATACTAACAACTAAAAATAAGTACATTTGTATTACTGAGCATATATGTAGATTTGTATTGCTATGCACATATGTAGATTTGTATTAATATGCATATATGTAGTAGGTTTGTATG
>JARSSU010040748.1:0-15968 GCA_029619165.1 Eurosta solidaginis
TAGGAATTTTCATTAGACTGCCTCCAGTTCCTACACCATTTGCTAACTCTGCGTTTGGGTCTCTGTGCCCAGTTTTGTTTTTCTAACTGTTTCTTCTGGAATTTTCTCTCGTCCGTTATCCCTTTCTCTTGTATCTCCTCTTATAGGGGATTCTGAATCTGATAGTAAAACAAGCGTCACGGACGTCGCGTCTGCGAGTACACGGAATGGTCTATCAAGAGAACCATTCCAGTCGTATGCTTGATATATCACTTCGTAGCTCAATTGTAATATCGTGCCATCATTTGCTGTGGCATGTGAACCAATATATGTTAAGGGACATTCCCCTGTTTTAGTCTATCTGCAAATTTGGTTTTGCAGGATTGTAAACAAAATAGAGATTCACATTTCTCACGTGCGATATGCTACCTCCCCAATGCTATCTGTGTAGGCGTCTGATTTGTTTTTCCACGGATATTGACCAACCGCACTTGCCAATCCTTTGCGCCGCTTCGCTCCGCTGCAAACTAATGCCCTATTGCACCCATCGGTGGGAACTTTACGGCAGCATGGTGCTATGTAGCAGGATGCCCGGCTAAGCCTTGCTTTATTGCTTCAACTCAGGTCCCCACTTGCGACCACATCCAGTGTAATTTAGGACCAGAAGACCCCTGCCGACCTTTTGTGTCGATTTTCGAAATTGGATAGAAAAAAAAAAAATGCCATATTCCTATACCAAATATGAAAAATCCAGAATTGACGACACAATGGTAAGTTCATTGTGATACTGGTTTGGAGTTTAAATGACGCCAGGCACAATACAATATAACTTTAGGAAAAAGCTCGCGTATTTGTAAAAATGGGTGTGGACATGACATGGGTGCATACACTCTACTGCATAACTAAGTTAGAAGAAAAATTGAAGCATAAGCTGAGGAATATTCTGGGTGGTGACATGCGCGGAAGATTAAAAGAGACCCATTGGAATCTCTTTGGCAGGAATGCTTGTTCGTGGTATTACAGTTTATAAATAAATTACATCGCTAAAACCCGCTATATGAATGGCAGCTGTTTCTTACCATGACTATAGCTTCGAATCGTCCTTCCGTTTGGGCGTAGTAAACGCCAATCGCGCGCGTTGAGTCAGAAACCTTCCTCCCGACGACGAGCACACGGTCTCCGGCATCAGCGCCACGTCAACTGAAGCCACCTCAAGGGTTAGGCGAGTTCGCATATCGACGCCATTTACTGTGCTGGAGGTTTATCTGTAGACGAGCGCAGCACCATTGTGGCGCTATTTTTCCCCCTTGCGTTGTGACGTCTCGTCACCCTTATTCGTTTTTGGTTTAGAGTTTTCAGAGGCCTCTTTCATCTCTCCGCACTTCTTGCAAAGTGCGATTGTATCCTCGACTATCTCCTCTCGGGTCGTAACTGCGGTAAATGCGTACGGGTGTCCTCTCTGCGACTCGCAGCACACTCTCATAGGCTGCTGGTCAATCTCTAACACCGATTGTGTCTGTGACTTCTTTCCCTGAAGCGCATGTATATTGTTTCCTGTAACCCCACAGGGCATTTTGTGCCAAGCTGCGCCTACCATATATCCCCCGCCTGCTTGTTTCTTTGGAAGAGGCAAGAACTGACTTTCCTCCGTAGGTTCGTGATATAGTAAGTTAACTCCAGTCCTGTGTCGGCATGTTCGGAGTCTGATGCTGCAGAACGTCGCAATGTATCCTCCGACTTCATCATGCATGGTACCCATACCTTCTAACTTGTGCGGTATCGTGCCTGTGCCTTTGGAGGTTTGCGCAACCACTTCCACTCCCACCAGCCACCGTGCAAGTGTCTCACGATGTTGTCGCACGCTATCCTCTTCACACACCATTATAGCGCGCCCTTCCTAATCAAAGTGGTTTTGAAGATGGCATTACGTTGGTGTGTTCCGCCTACTGTCGCATCACTGCTTAAGCATTAAGCTAATAAGTTCCTTCTACATATGCTCCATCAACTTTCAGTAGTCACTCTGCGCGTAAAGGGAGCTGCTACGATCAATCAAGCGCCTACATGTCCAGTGACTGCTCTCGCCACATAGCTCATCTTCTCGGTGAAACTAGCCGGGGTGTGCTCCCTTACAGTGTTATTGCATTCCATATTATGAGAAACGTGCCGGAGTCTATAGCGTTTATCCTCCCTTAGTAGCACCTCCGACAAAGCCGGAGTTTAGCGTTCTCCCTTTGCTATATCTCCGTCTTCATCGTAGTGTGTCCCTTCGCATCACTTTTGGTCGTCTCTCGCTCCTCTGACTGCACAGCAGAAAAGAACTCGGCGCAGCCTACACAGCAGTGCCCCTTACTGTGGTAAGACATCAATACTTCCCGAGAGAGGCCCGGTGATAGAGAGAGATCCGTTGAATAGAGTCGAGTTTTATATCCCCTGACGCTGCGAATCGTCCGACATAGCACGGTGTCCGCATTAACACCCTGGATATCATAGGGGGTTGGGCACTTCTTGATCACCGACAGCCAGTCGCTGCCCTGCACCTCCCGTACGAGGGTCGCAACACGCAGTACACATGCCAGTCTACACCGGTGCCTAGCCTAGTGAGCAGAAATTTAACACCTATCCGAAGTTGATTTTCAGAATCATGTTAGGTCATCTCACTGAGAGACATAACTTTCATGAAATTATTTTAAACCTCTGATTTGGGAATAGAATCACTCTTATTTTGGACTATTGTAGGACATCTGGCGATACTTACGGGACTCTTTCCCTACACATAAGAGTTGTGTCTAACAAAGAACCTTACGCGTAGCTAAGTTTTGTCTTTTCATGAAACACCTGTAAGAAATGAAGTAATAAACTGCAAGAGCATTATTTTTCGACAACTCATTACATATTTTAATATTTCATAATTTCATTACTTTTTTTGTACGAAGTACTTATAACGAAGTTGAAGGTCCCAAAATCTGTGACATTATTGACTATACGTCTGCAGACTCCATCACTTCTTCCTTTTGGACTAGCCGGAGCACCTTTCTTTGATTGTTTATCAATAGTACATACATTAGAAGCTGCTTTGCCTTTACCAGCTGCTCCACCTGCACTTTGCTTTACTTTAGCTGCAGGTTTAGTTTTAGGACCTCTATCAGTAATTACACGGTCAGCCACACAACAGGAGCAGCAGGAGCGCCATCTTTGTTGTTGTCCACAGTTGCAGAAGCATCATTTGCTGCAAGGTCCGCTTGGCTAACACTGTTGAGATGAAACTTCGTTCACAATCAACACCAAAGCCAGTAGGGCAGCTAGTAAAGTAGTAAAAGCTTTCATTTCTATGTAGAGATAAAGTTAATCAAACTTAGACAAAGTGACATTTATAACTGTAAAGACTTGTCACCAACAGTCCTTTTTATCCAAAAATTATAACTCAACTTCATGAGCACAAAAGAATTTACTGAAAAAGATACAAACGTATAGAAATTTGTTTGTCCTATTCGTAAGACTGTTTATTAGATTGCAAATAATGACGAAGTAGTATTGGTTTTAAATGGATTTAACTTTAATTTCGAAGACTCCAAGGTGTGTTAAAGGTGCTATCAAGTTTGATATATAAAATTTGGTTGCAGTGGGAGAAAATTTTCATATAAAATCGATACTCTTAGTTTCCAGTTTGAGGTTAGGGTTTCCTAGGTCCAATTTTCTTTAAAAATTTCAAACGTAACCTTAACAGGCGCCGGATCTACGGGGGGAAATAGGGTACACCAAAAAGGGTCGGGAAATTTTATTTTTCAAATACTTTACAGAACAAAAATGAAATATCCAAAGAAAAAATATTCAAATGTTCAATACTTAAAGTATTTGAAAAATAAAATTTTGCATGGAAAATCTTTAGGTCCAAGATGTGGAAATGAAAATATCTAGCATCAATACTGCGGGCCATTTTTCTCAGCGGAATATCATAGAGTGTAAAATTTTTGCGTATGTACTTTTCCTTGCGTGCAAAAGTGTGCTCAAGAACAATTTTTTTGCTCGGTTTTTGCAACAATTTAAATGTGCTCTTAAAGCGTTTTTTAATTACAAGCAAATTGGTGTTGATTGTAGGTAACAGTTCATAGTTGAGTTCGACTGCTAATACGCTACCAAAAGTATCGACGAGAGGTGTCAAAAGAACGCGTATTGACCTCGACAATAATAATGTGAAAATGACCTCATTCGGTAAAAAATACATAACATACATAATTTTTCAATTCACATTGTCAGTTTTATTCATATAAAATAGATTACTGGAGCACTTACATAAATGAAATGTTAGATTTCATGGTTTGATTTGCTTACATAACTTTTTCAATATGTACATTGTTAAGAGCTTGAATCAGCCAAGGAAAACCTTCCGTGCGTTTTTGGTCTGCGAATATGGAAATTACCGATTCAAAACTAATGCTGCGAGCAAGGCTGGACTCCAGCGCCAATGTTCCAAGGCTTGTCAAGCGATTGGTGGCTCATAGTGGAACGTAAAAATTTTTCACGCGTCAGACAATAGACTAAAAGAACACTCCCCTTCAGCCACACTGACTGGAAGTGTGCAAAATATTCTTAATGCTATGCAGATGTTCGGAAATAAATCGTCCATCTTCAAGTCATGAAATTTGTTCAGAGTTGAAATGGTGGCAGCGAATCACATCCGAAATTTGCTAAGTGGATGGCTTTGAGATGAATGATTACATCTATTAGATCCGTAGAAATATCGATACCATAAATCGTGCAGAATGCCGCTGCCTTTTACTCTGAGCTCTTCTTCCTGTCAGATACTGATACTTCCACAAAAAACAAATTTAATCGCATGATGCCATTTACGGCTTCGAAACGTATTATCATGTTACCAATCAAGCAGTCCAAAGAACGTAAAAAACTTGCTGTTTGAATTGAGTTTTAGAATCACACTCAGGTGATTCGCCAGGTAATTAATGTACTGGCCGCTTTCTTATCTTCCTTCATTTCTCTGCGAAGGTATGCACAACTCTTATACTCCCTGCCAGAAACCTTACATTCTTGAAGTATGATCGACCATTGCTCCCTGAACTTCTTCAACTCATCAATCACTGACTACGTATGTTTTATGTTTCCACGTCCAGTGTGGCATTTCAAGCTTGCAGTACCAGATTTCGATGGTTGGAATACCGTCAACACTTTGAGCCAAATGGAGGCTAAGGGGATACACTCAAATTTCCCCATATATGCTTCAATACCTTCCGAATCCGTTACTGTCTCTGAACTCAGATTCAAAAGCTTGATTTCATCATCACTTTCTTGGGGAATGTGAGTTGCGAAAGTGTTTACACTATCCACACGAGCAGGCCATTGTGTTTGTGAAATGCTGTGCAAGGAGCATAATTAGTCCTCCTTGAGAATTTCCATCTCTGAGGGCTTTGCGCTAAAGTGATATTATACCAATCTTCTGCGTAATACGCTGAAAAATGCTGATGACTTCTGCACAACATTCAGCAGTTTGCACTCCACATAAATTTAAACTATGACAAGCACAAGGTGCAGATATTTCCAGGGAGTTATCTCTCAGTTATGACTCTGCGCTCCTTTGTAATGACCGCTTATATTACTGCCATTTCATACATACCCCGTGCCCACGGCATGTCATCCAGTTGAATATTGTGCTTTTTTTTAGAGTGCTGCGAATCAGCTCAACGATAGCTTTCTCCTGCTTTTGCGTTACAATCGACAACTCTAAAAAGCGTTTCTTGGATTTTCCATTTTCCGGAGTCCCCTGTCTAACGAAACATAACGCAATATGAAAACAGTCTGCTAAATATGCTCCAATCAGGGGTCGCATCCACTATTACTAGTGTAATACTTGACGGACTCTCTCTCTCTCGCCTTCTATCTTTCTAATTACTGACTTACACAGATTTCTATCAACTCATTTTTATTCCATGAGACAAATAATGTGCTTGGAGACGATTCTTTATCGTTTGAGATTCCCTCACCTTCTCCAAATGTTCATGCAATAGGGGGTCATAATTGCTGATCGGTTCTAAAATACTCCAGCGAGCTGCTTCTCATTTTAAGGGTTTCCGCTAAGCGAAAATCCACTGAACTTGCATTTCGAATTCTCATTTCATATTGGCGCCACTCTACTCTAGCAAGTTTTGATTTTGACTATTTTCATGTTCAGGAATTTTGTCGTGTGACCTCTTCCAACCTTTTGTTTAGATAACCTGAAGATTTTTGTCTCAAACTGATCGGGTATTTTCGGAAATTTTGCTGAAAACCGGCATGGAAACAAAAAAGCGCTTCTTTGTTACACTCGAAACGAGCAATCACGCTCTTACTTTTCTCTCCGTTTTTTTAGAGTAGTATGGAGTGTGATTTGAAGGAATGGCGACCACTTAAGTCGTTCGGGAAATCGACATAACATGTGATTTTTACGTTAGTTGACGCATTTTTGACAGCTGGCGCTTATATTGTGTCAAAACGTTTATCTATACTTAAAATCATCCTTCTCGCCCCTGCTGCCTGAAAGTATTTAAAAACAGAATACATACATACTTTTGAAAATACTTTGAAATCGAAAGCTTACATTTTGGTGTTATTAAGCGCTGTACGCGATCAAAAACATTCAGAAAAATTTGTGCATTTTTCTTGAGCATGAATATAGCAGTAGGCACAAAATTTTGGCATTCATACGATGCATCGGAAATTTATATACTGCATACCGCTTTTATATTTTATTTATGAAACTTTTTTGAAACCATTTCCCTCCCCACACGTCAAGCTCACGATCCGCCACTGGACTCTTAATTGGTGACCACAACGCTTTTATGCAAATTTTCATTGATTTGCGAAGACTTCCTTCGAGACCTACAACTTGGATATTGCACTCGAACGTTTTGAAGTCTGCTAAAGCGAAATATTTGTTTCGAAAAAGTGATTTGTGTGACCATTGGCCATTGATTACATAAATTTTACTGGAGTCCATAGCAGCCAGGTGAGCTACACTACGCTAATACTTCCCCCTGTATGAAATATTTTTTTTTATTCATATGTAAATATTATCAGCGATCGTGGGGTTTCAATTTTGTATTTCCCTTTATTTATTGAACTGAAAAATGATACAAAAGATTTGCTTTCGAGAAATTAATTAGTTTTCATTGTTTCGTGTGAATAAATTAAATAAGGAAACGTCCTTCAAGTTTTCCAGAATTTTGTATGAAAAAAAACTTAAAAATTTAGGTTAAAGCTTTTAAAAAACAAATGTTTTAATCATTAGGCCCATTGTCTTGTTAAAGATTAAACAATCTTATAATCTAAAAACGTGGACAAACATTTTCAATGCGGATATATAATGACTTAATCCCAAACGGCATAGCCTCAAATTTTTTACTTGAGATTATGTCACCTGCTTATGATGTGTAATAATCCAATAGGGATAGTGGTGACTTCTGAGTTTGAAACGAAGATTTACATAAACAACTCGAAGGCCGAACTCCTAAAGTTCGAGACCATTATAGGATCCATAATTTCACAAAGTTTACCAAGGTTTTTCAGCAACAGTCACGTTTTAACCCACCTTTCTGTCTAAACGATTTTTTTTAGCAGAAATGTTTCTTATGTGGAAGAAATTACTTACTTACTTAATTACTTAATTGGCGCTTACCGTCTAAACGGTTTATGGCCGTCCAACAAGGCGCGCCAGTCGCTCGTTCGCTCCGCCAACCGACGCCATGCCAATTGTCACACCACGGGAGTTTAAATCGTTTTTCACCTGGTCCTTCCAACAGAGTGGGGGCCGCCCTCTACCTCTGCTTCCATAGGCGGGTTCCGATGGAAACACTTTCTTGGCCGGAGCATCATCTTTCATTCGCATAACATGGCCTAGCCACCGCAGCCGCTGCGTTTTAATTCACTGGACTATGTTGATGTCTGCGTATAGCTCGTACAGCTCATCATTAAATCTTCTTCGGTACTCGCCATCGCCAACGCGTAGAGGTCCATAAATCTTCGAAGAACTTTTCTCTCGCACACTCCCAAAGCTGCTTCATCTGCTGTTGTCATGGTCCATGCTTCTGCCCCATATAGTAGGACGGGTACGACAGTGACTTGTAGAGTATGATTTCCGTTCGCCCAGAGAGGACTTTACTTTTCAATTTGCCTACCTAGTCCAAAGTAGCATTTATTGGCAAGATTGATTCTTCGCTGGATTTCAGTGCTGATGTTGTTGCTAGTGTTGATGCTGGTTCCCCAATAACAAAGTCTTTTACTGATTTCGCAATTATGGCTGCCAACAGTAGCATGGCTGCCAAGGCGCGTATGCGCTGACTCTTTGCTCGATGACAGCAGGTACTTGCGTTTTGTCCTCATTCACCATCAAACCCATCTTTACCGCTTCTTTTTCCAGTTTGTAGTAAGCAGAACTAACAGCGTGGGTGTTTAGGCCGATGATATCAATGTTATTAGCATATGCCAGTATTTGCACAGCTTTTATAGAATATTGTTCCAGTGGCGGTTGAATTCTGCAGCTAGTATATTTTCGATAGGGGTCACCCTGTGTGAAACCTCGTTTAGTTTCGAACGGCTTGGAGAGGTCATTCCCAATTCTGACTGAGCTGATGGTGTTGTTCAGCGTCATTTTGCACAGCCGTATAAGTTTTGCGGGGAAACCAAATTCAGACATAGCGGCATATAAGCAGCTCCTTTTCGTGCTGTCGAAGGCGGCCTTTAAAGTCGTCGAAGAGGTGATGTGTGTCGATTCTCTTTTCACGGTTTTTCCAAGATTTGGCGCACTGTGAAATCTGGTCGATGGTAGATTTACCAGGTCTGAAGCCGCACTGATAAGGTCCAATCAGCCGGTTCACGGTGGGCTTCAATCTTTTGCAGAATACACTTGAAAGGATATATGCGTATATTTATTGGAAGAAATTACACACATATAAATTTTGGTGTCAAAACCGCACACTTTGTGGTGTTGTTTAACATATAAAAATCAAAATAATGGACAAACACACTAATACTTTAACATTGCACTATTTTGGTGCTAAATTTGAAACTACACCAAAACTAATTTATTTATTATTCCTCTTGGTAGCCACTGAACAACCGTTGAGTGGTGAGCTAATGTGAGAAGAAGAGATCCTGCTTGGTCACTCTGACATAAGGGCTAGCTGGGGATTTTCACTCAGCAGCATCTATCCAGCATAAGGTGTGGCTGCAAGGGGCGTCTGTCATGGACCAAGCGGCTCGCTATATAAAGTGCAAAAACATTTTCATCTCGGTTGAGTGGGTTGTGCTCTGGGCTTGTGCATGCCACGTCAAACCAGACTTCAATGAAAAAATTCAACAAAGCGTCGGATATGAAGACAACCTTTAACTCATCACAACTATGGCAAAAGTCAAAAGGTCTATGATTTGAGGGCATGCACCTGGAATGTCGGTTTCCTGAATGGGATTATGTCAGATGCTCGACTGGTTGATGTCCTCCTTAAACAAAATCCAACATCCCCACTATTCAAGAAATTCGTTCGACCAAGCAACGAGGGAAGAAGATTAAAAATTGTGACATCTACGGGAGCGGTCCTACAAATAAGCGCAGTTTCAGCGTCGTAATCGTGGTGGGAGAGGGACTTTGTTGCCAAGTACTGGAGTTCACGCCTGTGGACGATCGTTTCGCCGCTATCCGAATAAAAGCAAAATTTTGCAATATATCATTCATCTGCGCTCATGCACCGAAAGAGGAGAAAGACAATGAGGTGAAAGGGCGCTTCTATGAGAGTTTAGAATGCACACATGTAGCGCTGCGCCCAGGCATGAAAATGGTCATATCTAGCACGAGGTTCCTGTATAAAAAATATACATCAAGCTACATGCCTGTTCTCCGGTCGAAATACACGCAATCAGATCGACCACGTTGTTGTATATGGACGGCATGCGTCTAGTGTTTTAGATGTGCTCACGTTCTGAGGATATAACATCGACTTGGACCCATTATCTCATCGCAGCCAAAATATGCGCCGCCTCTGCGTGGCTAAAACCAGCGAACAAAAACACACAAGGAAAGCTATAGACGTCGAAAGACTGCAATCGAACAGGCTACCAATTATTTCGCAAATCGACTCTCACACCTGCTCTTTGAGAGCACAAGTGAACCCGATGGGATGCAGGATTAGTGGAAGCAAATCTCTTGCGTACTTCGTACTGCCGCAGAGAAAAAATTGATTACAAGCGACCACGTAAAACATTTGGGTACGATAAAGAATGCCGCGTTGCAACCGAAGAAAAGGCGCTCTGACAGGCTTTGTTAAAAGCGAGCGCACAAGAAGAGAGGTGTGAACGCTACAACACGCGAGTTCAATGGTGAGCGAGATCTTCCTTTCAGGAAGAACAAAGCAGAGGAAGGCAGGCGTGAGTGCGTGGAGCTTAAGCTGCTAGCCACCAGGAATAACATCCGCAAATTTTACAAAAGAATTCGGCGACAGACGGAAGGTTTTAAGTCCGTGGCAAAGTCCTGTAAGCACGAATATTGATGTCCAGAGAGTACTTAGATTATGGAAGGAACAATTCTCTGTTCTACTAAATAGAGATAGCGATGTACTGCACAGGAATAATGAACTCGACCCCGCAATCGATTATGGTGGATTTAATGGTCAGCCTTTTTATACCGCATATACGGTTATGTCAAGTGTTTCGTGCGAAAGATTGAAGCCCACCATGAATTGACCGATTGGACCTTATCAGAGCGGCCTCAGACCTGGTAATTCTACCCTCGACCAATGCGCAAATCTTGGAAAAAACCTGTGAAAAAGAAATTTGCCACTCATCACCTCTTCGTTGATAGCACGAAAAGGAGCTGCCCATATGCCACTATGTCTATATTTGGTTTCCAAGCGAAACTTATACGGCTGTGTAAAATGACGTTGAGCAACACCCATCAGCTCAGTCATAACTAAACGAGGTTTCAGACAGGTTGACCCCCTATCGTGCGATTTCTTAAAATAGATGCAGAAGAAACTTACACCAGCTGCAGAACTTAAGCGCTCTGGAAAGATATTTCATTAAAGCTTACAATTACTGGCATATGCTGATGACATTGGTATCATCGGCCTGAACACCCGCGCCGTAAGTTTTGCTTACTCCAAACTGGAAAAGAAGCGGAAAAGATGGGTTTGATTGTAAATGAGGACAAAACGAAGTACCTGCTGTCATCGAGCAAAGAGTCAGCGCATTTGCGTCTTAGCCACTGTTGGCAGCAATAATTTCGAAATAGCAGACAATTTAGGTTGAACTGGCCGACCAATAAAGACCTCACATAGACTGTATGTGTCCATAGTGTTACCAGAATTTGTTTGACGACCTAAGGAAAGCACCCCAATCAGGTGTCAGGACTTATGTTACAGAATAACTCCGTCCTTCTTGGCATAAGCCAGAAGTTTTCTAAGACCTAGCTTAATCGCTGCCTCGAGACCTGGGAAAACTCTACCGCCCGTAATAACTGGAGCCTTGGCCTGGCGAGCGCGAGCGGGCATGAACACAGAACGTGCTCAACCGTTTGTTACTGCCGCTTGCACACTCTGCTGTTACTGACGAAGGCAGTGTCCACTTTGTATGTCCATTGAAAGCCTGCAGTCCTCTCTCCTCAGAGATATATGCCACTTTGTGTGTCCAATATCGTAGACTTTGCACATGATTTTAAAAATTTTGCAGCCACGCGCTTTTGTCCATGCCTTTTCTGCTTCATGGCTCATATGCAACTCCTATCTCCTTTTTATTTCTCCTAAACTGATTGGGACGTCTATCGTTGTTTCAGCGAGTGTTGCACCCTCCTTTGCCAACTCATCGGCCTTTTCGTTACCTTCTATCCATTTATGACCGGGAACACAGTATAAATGTATGGTCCGAGCAGAGCGAAGTTTTTTCAATGCTTCTTTGCATTCCAGAACACTTTTGATGAAGTACTGTGTCGCTTCCCAAGGCAGTCGGTTCTATGTACCGGAGCGACTCGGGATTTTTCCCGACCAAGGACTGTCATTTCAGTGTAACCCCATTTAATTTGTTTCGTCCCTCCCACAAATTGTCATCCTCCCAGCAGCTCCTTGCAGCAGGACTGCTCCATATTCTCTTGCTCCGGGAAGGTATCGAATCCAATCCGGGTCCGTCTCCTGACCTCGGTCCTGAGAAATGGTTTTGCTGCATCTGCCGGAAAAGAATCTTTTTAGGACGGTCATACTCTGTTCAGTGTGTCTCGTGTAAGGGATGGTTGCATCGGACAGGTTGTTCTGGGCTTGATCCCAAAACCCGACGTCCACGTAACTTTTATAAATCTTTTGTGGCTCCTTGCTGTTCACGCCCAAGGGCGTCCCGTAGTCTACGTCTAAGCGCCCCCCCCATTACCTTCCAGCAGCTCCGCTGCTCAGCAAGCCACAACAAGTACCCGCTGCTGCTCGCGCCTTACGGCGCCAACAACTCAAACAGCTGCTACCACTCATAACTACAATCTTCGTAGTAGAGTCGGAAGCAATGCTGAGCAACAGCCCCTGCCCCCGTCTTCTCCCCCCCTCTTTTCCGGCAGCAATCGTGTAGGTCAGGGAAACAGACTCTTAGTCCCTACCTCCGTTTGCACCGTTTGCCAGCACAGAATATATATGTTTGCGACATCCGCCCAATGCAGCTCCTGCCTCGGGTGGTGCCACTTTCCTAGATGTTCTGGTCTCCGCGACGGCAACCCCTCGACGGGTTTCATCGCGCCATGTTGCCAGGTCGCAAACCCAAATCATCCGGGTACCCCAATGCTTGCCCAAGGACGCCCAGTCCCAGGGCCACAACAGCAATTGCGTCCTGGCCTTCCTCAACCCAGGCAGAGTGGCGACGTCTCCCCTCATGCACTTCAGAATTCTGCAGTTAAATTGTAATGGACTAACTGGGAAGATTACGGAGATAGTCAATTTCATGAAGCGGCACAACATCCGCATTGCTGCGATTCAAGAGACTAAACTCACAGCACGATCTGCATTGCAGACCTGCTCTGGGTATAATGTCCACAGAAAAGATCGCGAGAGCGGAAATGGAGGCGGCCTCGCGTTTATAATACACCACTCTGTGCAATATCACATATTTGATCCTGGCATCGACCGCAGGGACAACGTCTTAGAACGTCAAGGCCTATCTGTCCGGTCAGGCGATGCAAACCTAGAAATCAGCAACATCTACATCCCCCCTGCCACCTGTTGCCCGGTGGATACCACCCTAATATTAGAGCCTTACTCACTGGAAACAATCGCATTATTTTAGGCGACTTCATGCCCATCATGATCTATGGCATTCAATTTGCGGGCGGACAGTAGGGGCGAGATGTTGGCGGATCAAATAGAAGAAACGACGTTCTGCACTATAAACGGAGACGCCCCCACACGTATGGTAGGAAGCTGTCACAGTTCGCCAGATATCTCAATCGTGAGCGCAGAACTCGTAAACTGCGTCAACTGGCAGCCGATGGTATCACTGGCATCCGACCACCTGCCTATACTTGTTTCGCTCGAGCGTACCGCCGACTTCATCGTCACCGAAAAACGCACTTTCATAAACTTTAAAAAAGGAAAGTGGGGAGAATATAAATCCTTTACAGACAACCTCTTTGCTGCCCTCCCTATCCCGACTGATGCCCGCCAAGGGGAGCGTGCCTTCCGCAAGGTCATTGAATCCGCCTCGGCACGTTTCATTCCCGCCGGGAGAATTCCCGAAATCCGGCCCCACTTCCCGGCGGAGGCCGCAAACTTAGCGAGAGAACGTGACCTTATAAGGCAGCTTGATCCAGGCGACCCCCAAATAAGGGATATAAACCAACGCATCAGATTGCTTGTGGATGAACACAAGCGGGCGAAATGGGAGGAGCACCTAAGAGGTTGTAACCTCTCTACCGGTGTGGGTAAACTTTGGTCCACCGTAAAGTCCCTATCGAATCCGACTAAGCACAAAGACAAAGTTTCCATCGCCTTTGGCGACAAAGTGCTGTCGGATGCGAAAAAATGCGCGAGCGCTTTCTGCCGACAATATATAATGCATTCTACGGTCGACAAAGTTAGACGGAGGGCCAACAGACACGCACATAAACACAAATTCAGCGCGTCACCAATCACCATCACCGCTAAAGAGGTTGAGGACGCCATTGGTCGCGCTAAGCCATCCAAAGCAGTGGGCCCAGACGGCATAGCCATGCCGATGCTTAAAAGCCTAGGGAAAGAGGGTTTCAAATATTTAGCGCAGGTCTTCAACCTGTCTCTTTCCACCTTTGTCATACCCGAGAAATGGAGAATGGCCAAGGTGGTCCCGCTACTAAAGCCTGGTAAACCAGCTAACATAGGAGAGTCGTATCGTCCGATATCTCTCCTATCGCCAGTAGCAAAGACGCTCGAAGCCATTTTGCTCCCTTATTTCCAAGCAAATTTGCAACTAGCCTCCCATCAGCATGGCTTCAGAAAACTCCATAGCACTACCTCCGCGCTAAATGCCATTAGCACCCAGATAAATTGCGGTTTAAATCAAAACCCCCACCATAGAACAGTACTCGTAGCGCTAGACCTATCAAAAGCTTTTGATACGGTCAACCACGGCTCGTTACTGCAAGACCTGGAAGGGTCTACCCTTCCCCCATGTCTTAAAAGGTGGACCGCAAATTATCTGGGTGGTCGGCAGGCATCGGTGCTATTTAGAAACGAAACATCAAAGCCAAGGAGAATTAAACAAGGGGTGCCCACAGGGTGGTGTCCTATCCCCACTTTTGTTTAATTTCTACATATCTAAGCTACCTTCACCACCGGAAGGAGTCACAATCGTTTCCTACGCCGATGACTGCACAGTAATGGCCACAGGCCCAGGCCCACAGATCGATGAGCTATGCAATAAAATAAACGGCTACCTCCCTGATCTCTCCAGTTTTTTCGCCTCGCGAAACCTGGCATTATCACCGACTAAATCTTCCGCGACCTTATTTACAACATGGACGTCCCAAATGTCGACCATTTGAACATCCACGTCGATGGCTCTACGCTACCGACTGTCCTACACCCCAAAATCTTGGGTGTGACGTTTGATCAGGATCTACATTTTGGTGAGCACGCAGCCGCAATTGTTCCGAGAATTCAGAGCCGTAACAAAATCCTCAAATCCCTTGCTGGCAGTACCTGGGGAAAAGATAAAGAAACGCTCATGACTACATACAAAGCAATTAGCCAGCCGATTACGTGCTATGCGTCACCCATATGGTCGCCAAGCCTAAAAATTACCCACTGGAAGAAGCTACAGGCCTGCCAAAATACTGCTCTCAGAATTGCCACGGGCTGTCTTCTTATGTCCCCAGAACACCATCTACATAATGAGGCGAGAATACTCCCCATCAGGGAAAGAAACGAGATGCTGACCAAGCAGTTTCTGTTGAATACCCAGAAACCTGGGCATCCCAACAGACATCTGATTGACGAGCCAGCACCGCCTAGGGGCTTAAGGAGTCATCTCCGTAAGCATTTTGAGGAAATACGGCATCTGAGAACACAGCCGTATGAAGCGAAAAAACACAAGCAGGTCCTTGGTGAACTCCACAAACAGGCGTCGGACCTTTATGCCGGGAATTGCCCGGTGAACCCAGTACTCAAAGTAAAGTATCCAAAACTTGCGGAAGAGGAACGCATACTCCCCAGGGAAACGCGTGTCACTCTGGCTCAACTTCGTTCTGGATACTGTAACAGGTTAAACTCTTACCTATCCAGAATCAACCCCGACATACAAAATGTATGCCCCGCTTGCAATGTGTCCCCACATGACACCAACCATCTCTTTAATTGTAATGTGGAACCAACGCCTCTAACACCCCTTTCCCTATGGTCCACCCCTGTTGAAACAGCAAGTTTCCTTGGACTCCCGTTAGAGGATATTGATGACAGTTTGTGACCGGTCGCGTCTGTTAGGTGGGGCGAAGCACTGCTACAACAACAACAACA